>OY720025.1:11433019-11700058 GCA_963082485.1 Eudonia mercurella
TGTTCGCAACAAAATTTGCTTTAAAAATCATTTTGAACATTTTATAAAATAGCTTGCTTATTTCTTAACTGATCTTTAATATTTGTAAAAATATTATGATCGGATGTTAATGACGGTAGTTGTTGACATTGAATGGGCGCCTTAGGCTTACAAAGTAAAAAGTGTTGAATAATTTCGGCGGGCTGGTTAGAACCACGATAGCTCAATTGGAAGAGCACCTGACCCGGAATGTCAGAAGGGTGCAGGTTCAAATCCTGCTCGTGGAAATTTTTTTAACATTTGTGTTTTTGTAATTTGTTCGCAACAAAATTTGCTTTAAAAATCATTTTGAACATTTTATAAAATAGCTTGCTTATTTCTTAACTGATCTTTAATATTTGTAAAAATATTATGATCGGATGTTAATGACGGTAGTTGTTGACATTGAATGGGCGCCTTTGGCTTACAAATTAAAAAGTGTTGAATAATTTCGGCGGGCTGGTTAGAACCACGATAGCTCAATTGGAAGAGCACCTGACCCGGAATGTCAGAAGGGTGCAGGTTCAAATCCTGCTCGTGGAAATTTTTTCAACATTTGTGTTTTTGTAATTTGTTCGCAACAAAATTTGCTTTAAAAATCATTTTGAACATTTTATAAAATAGCTTGCTTATTTCTTAACTGATCTTTAATATTTGTAAAAATATTATGATCGGATGTTAATGACGGTAGTTGTTGACATTGAATGGGCGCCTTTGGCTTACAAAGTAAAAAGTGTTGAATAATTTCGGCGGGCTGGTTAGAACCACGATAGCTCAATTGGAAGAGCACCTGACCCGGAATGTCAGAAGGGTGCGGGTTCAAATCCTGCTCGTGGAAATTTTTTCAACATTTGTGTTTTTGTAATTTGTTCGCAACAAAATTTGCTTTAAAAATCATTTTGAACATTTTATAAAATAGCTTGCTTATTTCTTAACTGATCTTTAATATTTGTAAAAATATTATGATCGGATGTTAATGACGGTAGTTGTTGACATTGAATGGGCGCCTTTGGCTTACAAAGTAAAAAGTGTTAAATAATTTCGGCGGGCTGGTTAGAACCACGATAGCTCAATTGGAAGAGCACCTGACTCGGAATGTCAGAAGGGTGCAGGTTCAAATCCTGCTCGTGGAAATTTTTTCAACATTTGTGTTTTTCAGTGTCAAAGTAATTTTTCTTACAAGTAATACATAAATAAACAATATTTCTTTCCTGTATAATGATGATGAATTATAATATAACAGAAATGAGAAGTGAAAAATGATATACCCCCCAACCTCTCGAGTATCTCAGTAAAGATGTGGGGCTTTACTAAGTCTTCGGGCGGACTTCTTGAGAGAATTTGAAAAGTGACGTTGCACTGTTTTGTTTCATTTGCCAACACTCATACACACTCACGAACACTTAACGGTTAATAATCACATTAATATTCGACATAACACAAATTTTAGAAAATAAAACAAAACCGCAGACATGACTTCACTTTCCCGCCAAGAAGTCTCTGGCTGCACCTATCTTACAAACATCTCACTTCCGCAGGTGCTGCACTCTCTGGTCGGGCTGGTGTCGTCCGGGTTCATGGTGGTGCTGATGCAGGTGTACTCGCGCGTGTTCCTCGTGTTCGGGGTGCTGCTGACGACCACCGGCGGGCCCGGCAGCCCCGGCCTGCCGCTGTGCGTGCTGGCCTGGTCCATCACAGAGATCGTGCGGTACTCCTACTACGGGCTTAACTTGATTAACGCCATACCGCAGTCGTTGACTTTCTTTAGGTGAGAATAATTTATGTAGCCACTTTTTTACCCGACTGCAAAGGAAGGGTATTGTTTTTCGCGCCTATCTTGTATGTAATATTCTTTATTATCTCATATCTCCAGAACCGCTGAACGGATTTACATAATTGAGGTATTGTTAGATTTGTCTTGGTGCCCAAGTGTTCTTAGATAGGTGACGTTAAAAAAACAAACATGGCGGCTGTGCGACGCTATTGGAGTTGGTGAAAAACAATTTTTTTTTTCGAATACTGCATTATGGGTATCAAATTAGAGGGCTGAACACAAGGATTTAAAAAAGGTATATCATGAAATTTGTCTAATTAAAAAGACATAAGTAAATAAAATAATAATAAAAAAAAAACAAAAAACCCGCCTGCGTAAAAAATAATAAGTAACTAAATATCAAATCGACTGAGAAGGCCGGAACAAGATAAAAATTCAATTCATGCAACATCATACATAACATGCAGTCGGAGGCATAAAATTTAATGATAAGTCAAATCATTCTCACTTTGTGCGTGCCTCCGACTGTGTGTTATGTATGTACATATGATGTTGCATGAATTAAATTTTTATGTTGTTCCGGCCTTTTTTTTAGGAAAGAGATTGCTGTTTTTTTTTATTCATAGCTCGGTTAATGACTCTACTCCACCTGATGTTAAGTGGAAACGGAGTCCACACGCAAGGACAACTGGTGCAGCGTGAAAACAACGCAGCACCAGTCACTCTCACCCTGCCGGCCCAAATGTTTTGGGCTGCCTTGGATTTTACGGCGTAACCGGATTATTGTGTGTGGCGAGAAATTAAAGGTTCCTCAAGCCGTGGTGATCAAACATCCTCAGAATGTTCCTAGAGGAGATGTCATCACGCAAGCGTATCGTGTCCCCTATGCAACTGTACTGATATATCATCACTATCAAATACTCAAAATACCTTTTTTATAATTATTCCAAAGGTGTATGTTTAGACACTTATAACAGTGGTTTAGGTTAGCGTTTGTAACAATTTCTAAGATTTTAATTTCTTTAAGTCTACAAAGACCCAATATTACTTGAAGATACTAACATATCTTAACGTTACTATGGTTCCATTTGCTTTATTTTAATTGTTGTCTCGCTTTGTACCCATCAATATTGTATTAATCTTTTCTAGGTACTCCACGTTCCTGGTGCTGTACCCGCTGGGTATCACCGGCGAGCTGCTGTGCATGTACCACTCGTTGGACGAGATCGCGGAGAAACGACTCTTCACGGCGTCCATGCCCAACGAATGGAACTACATATTTAATTTCTATTACTTTTTGATTGCGTATATGCTTTTGTACATTCCGTTCTTCCCCGTTCTCTTCGGCCACATGATGTCCCAAAGGAGAAAAGTATTAGGTACGGGTAAAGATAAGACAAAATAATTTATAAGCGGCGTTTTAAAACTTAATTTATTAAGTGAGCTTTAGTAGTACCACTACATAATGTTTATTATTATGACAGAAATCGCTCATTTTCGTACATTTAATTGTGCAATTAAGTGTTACTTAGTTTAAGGATTTTTTTATTTTTTTTGACATTATTTTGTATGTTAACTGACTTGCTTGTTACAAGCCTATATACATGACTGCTGAGCATTTACTTTGTCACAAAATCAATTGTTTTAATTTGCAAAGCAAATTTTAGAAAACTCCGAACAAACTGTTATTTGAAAAATTGTTATAATTTAGGTTTTGAACACTTATTACAAATCTATCGTGGTATTTTCTGTTATTTTCTGTTGTTTATTTAAGTATAAATGTTAAATATTTTTAAATGAACTCTCATGTAAACTAAACTTGGGTATTAATTTTGGTGCACAAAAACATAGTCAGGTCCTAACTGATTTAAACTAAAACGTCTGTCGACTAGTAAGTTTGTTGTGTAATAACACCCGTTTAGTTATTATCAATTTTAGCAATAAAGCGTTAAAGTTAAACTTTCTCGTTTCTAAATATCGATTAAATTTCTAAATTTTAAAAATCTTTAATTCTTTCAATTGTGCTTTAAGATCTGTATCTACTACTACATTATTTTATTCGTTTATTTATTCAAATTTGAGTTTTTTAGTTATTAGGGTTTTTATACAAATTAATTAATTTATATGTCGGGTGTGAGTTAGCTAATATTATAAATGGTTAAGAGGTAAACAGCAATGGGAGTATTTAATAAATCTTTTTATATCACTTCCAAGGTTTTATTTAAGTACCCTTACAGTTATTAACTTTATTTTGTGTATTGTAATAACTATTAGTCTACATGAAACAATATGCCATCTTAGTCGCAAGGTATTTGCTAAACAACTGTCTATTGAAAAAAACAGAATGCAGAAAACTTAGCCAACGATCTTGTAGCTAAGCGAATTTGAATAAAACTTAGACTGGCAATGATATAGTTCGAAGTTTCTTAGATCTGCCTAGCTAGAGGAATGCGCCGCCCGTTGTTAATAAATAAACGCCGGTATTCATATTCAGAAGTGGCGAATTTGATAGTCTTCTAGCTCTGACATAAACAAAATCACGTGGCTTTATATGAATAAAGAATAAAAACGAAAATATTTCGGCTCAGATAAATTACAACCAAGCTTAAATAAAGAAGAATACGAGACTTCTTGGCGGGAAAGTAATTATTAGAGAGGGGAGTATGGTCTACGATTTTGTTTTATTTTCTAAAATTTGTGTTATGTCGAAAATTAATGTGAAACAATGGTGAGTATGCATGAGTGTTGGCATATGAAACAAAACAGTGCAACGACACTTTTAAAATTCTCTCAAGAAGTCCGCCCGAGGACTTAGTAAAGCCCCACATCTTTACTGAGATACTCGAGGGGTTGGGGGAGTATATCATTTCTCACTTTTCATTTCTATTATCATTCATCATCATTGTACAGGAAGGAAATATTGTTTATTTATGTATTACTTGTAAGAAAAAAATACTTTGACACTGGCTAAATGTGCTAATCCCATGAAGCCATAAACTAAATGAAAAAAAGAAAAAAAAAGAAGAATACTTTAAAATTTAAAAAAAAACGCTTTACGTTTTAATGCAGTTAGTTACCTTTATTTCGGAAATAATGTTCAAAGTTTTTCCTTTTATTAAGGAAATGCTCGAATTAAGCTTTATTGCTAGTATGTTAATGAAGGATATTTCCATTGGGCTTGCTTTAAGCATGGACACAGAACAATAGATAACTGTCTTATCTAACCTTGAAATCGATAGATATATTAGGTGATCACACACAAAGGCATATCAATTTCGTCACTTTGAGCTGCTTTTTCAAATGTATAAATTGTACCTTACCTTAATAGAGTATGAGGAGCGTTCGACGTAGTTCGACCTCTTCGATAGCTTGGTGAACGCCACTTTTGATTTGACTCTTTAAATGTTATATCCCCGAAGCCAATCCAGCCCAGAAGACACCTCACACTTTATTGAAACCCTATAGACATGTATTTTTATAGTGAAGATACTTATACCATTCACAGATGTTACATTTCCTAACGAGCTTAAAATATTCACAAAAAAAAAATATACTTGAAAAAACGTTCGATTTACTGCGTATTAGGTAGGTATTATTGTTTTGTATCTGATTAAATATTTCAAATGTTTTTTCACCTTGCCTACTGCCACTACTTCTTACGTCGAACCTATCCATTATGATTTTAATCGTCAGATTATCACTGTGATTTGTATTAATTGTTGAGATAATGATATTAAAACTAATGTTATCTTAAGATACAGCTAAAGTATAAAAATAAAATTAGTAGTGTTAAATCGTGATAGTCCGCTGTGATTGTTAGTAAAATGAACATGAAGTACTTGACTGTTTTGCTGGTGGTTTTGGTGGCGGCTGCGGAGGCTGGCAGCGTCGCCAAGGCACTTCAATCTGCGCTTCTGAATGGCGAGTGAGTTATAAAAAAGTTTTTATTTTAGTCACTTACTCTCTTGAAGCGTTATACGCAAATGGCGCTGGAGCACTTGCCTCGCCCTGGTTTGTAGCAAAGACAAAAAGTGACGAAATTCTTACACAGCAGTAAAGTCGCTACATATTTTAGTTACACCATGCATACAGGCCCTTCTATACCATTGGGCACTCTGAGCAAGTGCCCAGGGCCCCGCAATCGATGGGGCCCCCTTGTGCCAGATCACTAACCGATAACCGATATTCCCGACAAATATATTTGTTTTGCGAAACAAGAATTACTAACTTATTGACTTTTTCCTTTTTAATTCAAATAAACCAGGGGCCTAAAACACTGGCAACTATCTGGCTGCAAATGAATAAAAATACCAGTTGGATAAATCTAGAGTTTTGCTTATCTACTCCTTTTGCCTGTTTTACTAAAATCTAGCGTAGCATAAGATGGATAATGGGGTATCCAGTGCCCAGGGCCTCCAAGACTAGACTAGACACGTCTGTGCTACAGGTCGTTTCGTAATTAATTAATTATGTTTCTGTAATCTTCTGGTTCTTCTGCAGCCAATTCTTTTAAAAGGGTATTCTGCTGCGTTCAATTCATTTACGAAGCCATTTTCGCTTCTTGTGGGTTGTAAGCTTAATAAGCCAACCGAATACACTGACGTGTGCGACGAGCAGGTGACATTTTGAATTTGCGCACCAATAGACTGTCGAAATTCTCGTGTAGAACTCGCTGTGTGTGACAAGCAGGCAGCGAATTGTCGCTGCGATCATTATTCGCAGCGAATGCACTCGCAGCGAGTATTCGTTGTGTGTGACCGAGGCTTTAAATCGGCTAATTGGTTTTAAATAATTAGAGCTTTGTAGTTTGTATGGGATACCGAAAAAATGGATCTTGAGACGTACTTTGCGTTTTCAGAAAGAACTGGGATGGTCTGGGCCTGCACGCGACCGTCAACGACTACGTCGACGACACCATCCACATGATCGTGCCCTTCCTTCAGGAGCACGGGCTCGACCCCATGAACCTGCCCGACGTTGAAGAGGGCTTTGAAGTGGTACGTTTAACTATTGGTGCTTGAGAGACAGGCTGATGCTCAGGCACCAATCTCTCACAATCTTTATTTGTAACAAAACATTGTTTTTTTATCTTATGAGATAAATAAAATAAATAAATGAATGTTTCCCACACTCACACCGATTATCTAGCCCCAAGAAAGGTTCTTGAAGAAACTTGATAAATGATTAACTAGACAACGGATAATAATACTTAATATACTTAAATATATACTTATTATACATAGGAAACACCCAGACCCGAAACAATTTACAAAAACAGGTATTTCTAAATTGATCCGACCGGGGATCGAACCCGAGACCTCAGAGATGGCGACACCATGAAAACCGGTGTGCAAGCCACTCGATAAAGGAGGTCGTCGATTGTATAGAAAATAAAAGAATTTCTACTTACTTGCTTACGTTACCTCTGTGGTGTAGTTGTTAGGCTCCCGGTCTAAGGCCCAGAGGGTTTTTTTTATATAAGAAGGAGGCAAACGATTACAAATAAATAGGTCTCTCTAGTGTTGTCTAGTTGTCTAGTGCCTCAGTAGTTGAGAATTCTGGGCGAAATGCTGTTTCCTGATTCCTTACTTACGGCTTACAGTTCTTATTTGTTTTTTTAGTTTCTAACAATGTTAACTGAAATTTAAATACGGATGTTGTAAGTATGTTAAATGTTTTTTGTTTCTAACTATTTTTTTTTACTAAATAGAGAGCTTCCTATCTGACGAACCTATACTTTCTTCAAATTTATGACATTTACACTGACTGATAAACCGATTGGTCTACGCAGAAACCGCTGCTGGTCACGTACAGCGCGTGGCTAAAGATCCACGACGGGTACATGACTGGCTTGGTCAACGTCGCCCGCTCCGGCGACCAGAACGTCAACTACTTCGCCAAGATGCTGCGCGTGCGCGTCCAGCTGCAGTTCACTGATTTAGAGGTATGTTAAATACAATTCTCCATGCCTCGGAAGGCACGTAAAAACGTTGGTCCCGGCTGCATTTGCAGACGTAAATAACCACTAATCCGTACATGGCACGCGTGTTGGTGTATGGCCCGTTCTCCCTATCCATAAGAAGTAAAAATTTCATAAACACAAATATTTGAATATCCAACAGGATTTCAATAAAATGTAATGTAGCGTAATTCAAACGATCGGATTATTTAGATATGGATTTATCCATCTAATTTATTTCTATTTAACTGATAATAAACTAAATAAATACTTACACAACTTTAATCTATACCTTGACCTTCAAGGAATAATATCAACTACCACATTGTTAAAAAATATCTTCTATAAATCTGTAGTAGTCAGGCCATAAATCAATGTTAGCTGTAGGTAGAGATCCATGCAGAGTTCGATTCTTAGTGAGAGTACATTTTGTACATGTACATGTTCATCATCATCATCATCATCATCATCATCATCATCATCATCAGCCTAGTCCACTGCTGGAGATAGGCCTCTCCAAGTGCACGCCACCGAGCACGATCCGCGGCTACTCTCACCCAGCTCTTGCCAGCCACCTTGCGAAGATCGTCGCTCCACCTAGTCTGAGGGCATCCTTACACTACGTTTGCCGATACGCGGTCTCCACTCGAGAACTCGTTCTACACCACATCGTTGATCTGATGGGCTATGTTGATTACTTTCGTTCTCTGTCGGATCACCTCATTCCGAAGTCGATCCTTCAGAGAAACTCCGAGCATAGCCCTTTCCATAGCTCGCTGAGCGACTTTAAATTTGTAAACCAGCCCTACCGTGAGTGTCCACGTTTCGGCTCCGTATGTCATGACCGGTAGGACGCACTGATTGAAGACTTTCGTCTTTAGACTTTGTGGAATAGGCGACGTAAAGACCCGACGTAATTTCCCATATGCTGCCCAGCCCAGCTGTATCCTTCTGTTAGCCTCTTACTCGAAGTTGTTTCTACCCAATTGCAAAATCTGCCCGAGGTAGACCTATTCCTTAACAGCTTCGAGAGCACCGCCTTGTACTGCAATCGGTCCCGGAATGACATGTTCTTTGAATATAACCTTGGTTTTGTCCAAGTTCATCCGGAGACCGATGCGTTGAAAAGAATCAGCTAGGCCCGTTGTACGGATGAAGTGACAGGTGGGTCCTCGCGTCGTTTTCTCATGAGCCTAAGGGTTTCTTTCGAAAACTTCGACTTCTTGTCCTTACGCTGTATCTTGCAAAATCTCATACCTTCCTCCTTGAGGATTCCGACCACATTTTCGAGGGCCTGGTTGATATCAACTGCATTTGTAGTTTCCACGGCAACGAATCGGTTCTCCATGTTTGATTGGAACGTTTCAGATCCTACGATAAATTGGAGCAGGTTAGGACGGAGCCTGGACTTCAAGCGGACACGTTCAAGCATAAAATTGATATTCAGAGAGCCTCGGACAAGTCGGTGATCACTGCCGGTATTAAACCTGTTGATCACTGAGACGTCTCTGAATATGTGCTTTTTGTCCGTCATGATAAAGTCGATCTCATTTTTAGTCATAGTGTCGGGGCTCTGCCATGTCCTCTGTCTTTGGGGCTGTTTCTTAAAGAAAGAATTCATCAAGAAAAGCCCCTCTCTTTCGAGTAAGTTGACAAGCATTTGCCCCCTATAATTTCTGCTGCCAAAACCATGTGATTCTACTACCGATTCGTGGCGATGCTGTACTCCCACTTTAGCGTTGAATTCCCCCATGACAACGTTGTAGTGGGCCTTAGTGGTGAAATGTAAGGCCTTAGATATGTCTCCATACATATCTTCTACTTCATCGTCCGAGCGTGTTGAGGTCGGTGCGTCAACCTGCACTACCTTGAGGTTATACCTCTCGGTTAGCTTAATTACGAGATACACAACCCTGTTCGACACACTCGACACTTCTATTACGTTGTCACAAAGGGCTTTGTTTACCAGGAACCCTACGCCACCCTGGGACAGCAGATCTCCCTCTCGGTAGTCCATAAGGTGACCTGATTCAAGGGTTACGGTGTCCTCCCCCTCTCTTCGGACTTCACTTAACCCAAGAATATCCCACCTTATCTTCCCGAGTTCCTCTTCGAGCTGCGCCAGGTGCTCGTCAAGCCGTAACGTGCGTCTGTTGTACGTTGCCAGGGTCAGTTGTTTTTGGCGGTCTTCCGTAACCCGGGGATTCTTTGCACCCCTTGCCCTGCCGTTACCGTGACCGCCGCCGTGATCAGGAATAGCAGGGCGGCCGGGAACTGGTGGCCGTGGTCTGTTTCGTGCCGTCATATGGAGGGTTTGCCCATAATTGCCACGCTGGGCATGCGGGTTGGCAATGGCAGTGCGTAGCAAATCGCACCAGTGTTGCTGCTGCCCGACACCGGTCTGTGCACTTTGTTAGCTACGTTCGGGCTGTGATGGGTATCCCGCCATCGGTCGGTCGCCAGAGCCTCGTCTGTTGGTCAGCAGGGTGCACCACGCGCAGGAGAGGTTGGCTTGGGCTCCAAATGGTGTAGGTTGGAACCCCTTACACCCACTGTACATGTTGTACTCGGTTAAGTTTATGGATTTTAGTTATTCCGCCTGCTAGCTACCACCATTTTAACTCAATAAATAAAAGGCCCTTATTAATTTTTAAATTTTACTGAGTTCCTCTGTTTTCAGACTTATGAAATTTTATAGCGATACATTTTAGTTTGTTTAATTTAACTGCCATTTTAAACGTCGTTTCGTCCGAACAAATGTGTTATGATAATGATTATAACATACTGTATTGACAAGTAGGTACCTACCTACTTACGTCATATCTCACTTACCTTTAGTAGGTAAGTAGGAGGAGCTTGGTGGCGCAGTGGTAAACGCGCTACGTCTGCTGCATTGCATTGCTGAAGTTAAAAAACTTTCGCAAAAGCCTGCTCCGAAAAGCATAAAAAGCTATATGAAGACTCGTGCCCAACCCTACAGTGGGGACTCTTTGTATAATAATAATATGAAAATAAGCGTTCACCTAATATTACCTGCGTTCCACAGTTTGTGTACAAATACTTGGTGAAAGTGATGAACATCGGGCCGACGGGCGGCATCGTGGGTTCGCTCAACCGCTTCGTGGTGGTGTTCGACCTGCTCATCGACTTCAACAACGACGAGTTGCACCTCCAGGAGTTCTCCCTCACCGACATCGGGTTAGTATGAAACCCGTCCTACGCTGCCTACATGTAATGAGCTAGCTCATTACTAAAATTATTCCAACTCACATACTATACAGCCTTTTTAAAGATTGTTTTCTTTCGAAATAATATCAACTTTAGGATTAGCTAGCGTGAACTTTAGATCACACGAGTAAATACCCGAATAGAGTACAAGCTTCCTTAGAGCGCGCTGCGATAGGTACTTACATTACTACCATAGCACAGTTTATGTGTGCGTGACCTCTCACCGACGGGTTCACGTACGCGCCGTGAGAGGACTAACCGGTTTACACCGGCACAGCCAGCGGACAATCTCGGTGAGTGTCACACGCGTTGTTTCGTGTTGTGAACTGTCAATGCTCGTAAAATATTGTAATTATTTGAGGTTTTGTTGTGTTTAATTTAAATTAGAGTGGTTTACTGTAAAATATGGTTAATTACTCTACAGTGTGCATGAACAATACTAGAAATATAAAAATATTGCCTATTTCACGTAGTTTCATGAACACTTCGATCTTAAAGCAAACATTATAAATATTGGCACTGAAATCTTAGAACGTGTAAATTGATCTGCCATGTGAGCGTTTTCCAATTCAGTATTTAAAAATACTTTGCCAGATTTAAATTTATTACCCTTAAAAAAACCGCTGTTATTTAAAAACAAAAACAATAAAAAGAAAATATTTAGAGTAAGTAATTTTTAAAATTATGAAAAATAAAATAGAATACTTATTTTGTTTCATTTATCTTATTCTCATGTGACAACCCCACCAAAGTACCTACCTAGGTATAAATTTTGCGCGCTAGGAAGCTTGGACTCTGTTCGGGTATTTATTCATGTACTTTAGACACTATGAAATGTGAAAACATATTATTGGTGTTTATTTATATTTAGAATTTTCAGTTTAAGTAAAAGCATTAGGTACCTAATATAGCTGTTTGTTTTACAAATATAAAACAAAACTAACTACTTACCTCTACCTAATAGGTACTTACCTACTATCTTTTCTCAATACAAAAACTGACAAACAAATGACAAGTTGCGACATATATTGATCGTCTAATTTGATTTTCACAATGTACCTAAGCTACGTACCTAACGTACCCAAAAAAAAACCTAAAACGGAGTTAAATGATGACATAGATCTCTGAGCTAGTCACACTAGACTCTACTCTAGTGACTAGAGTAAGCATGACTAGAGTCCAGAGAGCGAGCGGGCGCACCACTATAGGGAATTAATTGCGAATTCATATACTCTGCAATCTACTTGCGCGATGCGCCGTTCACTCAAGACTTGGCTTTAGATTGTACCTTTTGTACAAATGAATTTATTGTATTTCTTGCCCACCAGCCGCCTCCGCGTCCGTCTGACTGGCAACGTCCTTGTGGATTGGCTGGTGAACCCCGTGATCGGCGTGTTCGTGCGCATCTTTGACACCATCATCATCAAAGTGGTGGAGGTCAACATCCGCAGCGCCATCCAGATGGCGCTCGACTTCATCAATAACAACATCAAGGACATCGTGTACGCGATAGAGAACCACACCGGCTCCCGGTACTTCATCAACTAGCAACCTGTTGGCTTACGGACACACTTTTGGCGAATCTGAACAATAAAATGGTGAATCTGATAGATTTTATTTTATTTTATGCCTCATACTTTCCCGATATATGACCATATTCGACACCATCATCATCCGCTGGGTGGAGGTTAACATCTGCAGTGCCATTCAGCTCGCGCTCGTCTTATCAACAACAAACTCTTTGAAAAAACAACAAACTCTTTTGAGTTTGTTCTTTTAAATAAACAAACTCTTATTAAAATTCGACATAAGAAAGGCATTGATAGAGTAATTTATTGTTTCTTCGTATTATAATTTTTTATCAATGGATGTTAGTAATTATCCACTCTGATTGTTAACGATAACATATGTCTAGATAAAAGTGTGATAGTTATTTTTTGATAAATAGTTATACACGTAGGTAGGTATACTTAATTGCTGTCCTAAGGTTAATAACATTGAAACACTTGTTTTTAATCTTTAATTTATTGTTCGAGGATAACCTCTATGGCATTCGCAATGGTAGGGACTCATTAACATTGGAACATTAATTACATAGTTCAAATTATTATCATAATAAATAACACAGTTTTTATACTTTACGTAACAATTACATTCTTACATACCTACATATTAATTCCATTGTGTTTAAAATTATGTTGGGATTAAAATCGTAGAAACCTGCATTGTCAATTATTATAATTTGTTCATCATTAACAGTTACAAAAACCAATAAGTTCAAAATACTGAAATTCAAAATCACTTACGATAGTAAAACCGATAGTCACATGACAAAGTTTCATTCACCTAAGCATAATAAGTCGACTTATATACTTCTATTACTATAGAATCGTCATCCTATATCGCTAAAATAAATTCAAAATCGGTCCATACAATGTTCATAATAATTTAAGAGATTTTGAGAAGTGTTATTTTAAATCACATAACATTTGTTATCAAACCAAAGTGCTCAATCGACTCAATATAGTTTTAATAAAACCTAACCGATTTATTTTAATAAAAAAGCTAACAAAAATTACAAAAAAAGCCGAAGGGGGGGTTAGGTTAAAAGTTAGAATTGTGACATAAGCATTCTTGTTTCCCCGCACGCGGTGGTACACGGGAATAAGTTCTCTCTAGTATAAAAAATATGTTAAAACTGTAAGCAATACACATAACGCGTGAAGAACGCGTAAGAGTTTTATTGGCTCTCGGTTCTGGTGTCTTGGCTTTATACACAACTAGCGGCCCGTCCCTGCTTCGCACGGGTAAACATTTTTTTAATATAGCCTATTTACTCAGCGCTAATGTAGCATTCTAACGGTGAAAGAATTTTTTAAATTGGTCCAGTAGTTTTTGAGTTTATTCGTTGCAAACATACATACATACAAAAATACAAAGGTTTCCTCTTTATAATATTAGTATAGATAAAACTCTTAACCTATTTGTATTCTTTGTTTGTAAGTTATGGTAATTAAAACATCAAAAGTGTTAGTATCTATTTTGAATTTTAAAATCTATTAGAATTCCAACCATTATGTATAATTTATTATTTCGATAATAAAAGATTTTAGAATAGTCGTTATTTGACATTTTGAATTTCGTTATTTTAAATTTTGGGTAGGTATAATATTTTTTACAATCAAATATGTTAAGTTGTACATTTTTACTCTGCTTTGCCGAAAGTAGATATTTAAATGCATTGCACTCTACGAAATTTACAGATATTATTGATATGTTACTTCTTTTCATACTAAATATATTACAGTGGTATTACCAATACCTTATGGAATGTTGCAAGTTTATACTCTCATGCATTGAATTCATCAGTAGGTATATGCCTAACTATTTGAAAGTCAGCGTAGTGGGTTCTCAATTCCCCTTTCACTAGAAAGAAAACTACTTCACTGTTAGAACTATGGATACCTAATAAAAGAGCAAAAAGTATCAATAAGGCATGAATTGTCAATTATCACTTAGTCTAATTTGCAATATTTCCTATGCTTATTTAAACTAGTAAATTAATATTTTATACGTATAACGCGAATACTACTTGTAATACGATAGATTTCCCAACACGATATAGCAAATTGTAAAAAAATCTAATATTTAATTACAAGGTAGTTTTAAAAATACTAACAACCACTTAAGGTTTGTTCATTCAGACCGTGTTACTAAACTACTTTTCCCAAGAAACATGGGTCGAAATATGACATATAATTCACAAACCTAAGATACTCTATTTAGTATGGGAGTTCAATATTTTGTCACATTATGCCAAACTAAATAATAACAATCTCTTAAGATGTTTAGTATTTTTAAATTACCATGTATAAGAGTGAAATTATTGAAATCTTAACCTCTACTACGCAAAAGGAGACATCTGTGGTCTCCATTTAGGAAACAAATAGAGGGCACTTGTAGGCATACGACATACAATAGCTTACATCACTCGAGATATTCAATAAAACAATCATTTATACCCTTAGTACCTAATACAATTACAAGTAATTTATACAATTAATTCAAAGATTCATTCAAGATCGCTCATAAAGTCTACTTAATTACTAAGCTATTAGGCTGCGCACACACTTCCATTGACTGTTGTATATTCAATTCTTAGTAAAAATTTAGTAAACATCTTCTTTCTAGTACGGTACCTAAGTAACTAAATCGAAAACCAGTTTTCAAAGTTTACTGGAAGAGAATATGCTATGGTAATATGCATATGCTAACCTAGCATTTTCGTGACATCAGTTTATATTTAATCTACTTATAGTTCAGTTCAGTACAGTGAAAACTTTTCAGAATCTGAAGTACAAGTTAAAAGTTCTAATGTTCATATTACCTACACATTAAGAAAGCAACTAATTTAAAACTTTCAAACTACTTATAAATTCTCCTAAAGAACAAATTGTACAACAAGACAAATTTTTTAAGTGACATCTCTGATTATTCTCTGTCTAGCTAATTACCACGAAAGCTAATGATGAACTCAAATTTTCCAACTACGAACCAACAAATCGTCACAGTCGTCAGCGCGCACTAACTTACACTAACTTAGAACAACTAGGGCTATTCTACAACGCCGCCATTTTTGATGTACGTGTCTTTCGCAATCTGGCACAGCTGCGCGGACATCTTGTCACTGGTCTCGTTCACCATCTTGGTGAAGTGCGAGTTGGGGTTGCTGAGGAGGCAGTGCGGGTGGTCGAACTCTACCAGCCGGCCAGCGTCCATCACCATCACCCGGTCAGAATCCATGATGGTGTTGAGCCGGTGCGCCACAGTGAGCACCGTGCACTCGGCAAAACGCTTGCGTATCGTTCTTTGGATGAATTCGTCGGTTCTGGAAGTTATATAAGTTATGTTATTGATGATGGTTCTAGAAGTAACATAATGTATTTCTATTAGTATGGCTATCTTAATGAAGTCTTTCGAATACAAAATAATATTCAAGAGAAGTGAAAAAGCAACTTGTGAGTCGGCAGTGAAAACGGCCAAAACGGCACAACAGGATATGCCGTATTCTAGCTGATATTTTCGCATCAGAACTCTGCTTTCGCTAAACAACAGGCGGAGCGGATTCATTTTTTTTTGTACTAAACTTACACTGGCACCCGTTCAAGAGAGTTCCGGACGACCCTACGCAAGTAAAACTCGCACAGGGGTGGTCCACTGTGCGAGTTTTAGGTTTACCTACGTCCGGTCATAATGCCAAAACTAGAGCACGCCGAAGCGTATTCTTTATACGTTACTCATAAGACTAGTATCTCACTTAAGAGATTTGCCCCATGGTCTATAGTCCACATTAACACCATCCTAAGGTGAGCACTCACTTGGGGTCGACGTTGGCGGTGGCTTCGTCGAGCACGAGGATGCGGTTGCCGCGCAAGATGGCGCGCGCTAAGCACACCAGCTGACGTTGGCCCAAGGAAAAGTTGGACCCGCCCTCCGACACCTTGAAGTCTAGCGCGGGGACCGCTTCTTTCAAGTCCACCTAAAGATAAAACATAGAAAATTGGATATTTATTAAATTATTATTATAGTCGTTTGTTACCTCAAATATTATATACTACTCAAAACAAAATAAGGGCCACGAGGTATTTTGTCTGTACCATGAAAATAATAAAACCAATATTAATTTTTTTGTCTCCATAACGAAAACTAATGTTGTTTTTACCGTGTAGACCAATAAATTTATTCCAATAATAATGATTAAAAAGTTTATTTGCTTTTGAAAGAAAAAACACATTTAAGGTTAAAAATAAAAACAATGTAAAGTTACTGAAAACAAAAGAAAATACTCCATGCTCATCTTTTAGTAACGGGTATGCCCCCCTCGTTTCGTTACGCACTCCTGAAGCCTGGAGTGCATGCTCTCAATCAAATGCCTGACATTTTCCATTGGAATCTCTTCCCAGGCTCTTTTAACAGCGTTGATGAGTTGCTGTTGGTTGTGGATTTCCTGATCACCGTCTCTAACTCTTCGTTTCAACTGATCCCACATGTGCTCTATTGGATTTAAGTCCGGACTGTTCGCCGGCCACGGCAAGACTTGAATTTGAGACGCTTCCAGTACAAACCGAGTCGCTTGAGCCGTGTGTGCACGAGCATTGTCTTGCATCAAGATGAATCCAGGACCCGCTCGCTGGGCAAATGGGATCACATGTGGTCTGACTACTTCCTCAATATACCGCTGAGCAGTAACAGTACCCTCATTTAAAATAGCGAGCTCAGTTTTGCCGTGTAAGCTTATCCCGCCCCAAATCATTACATTTGGACCACCAAAACGATCGACTTCATGGATGCAGGCTTCTGAAAATCTCTCGCCGCGTCTTCTCCATACTCTAATACGCCGATCGTCGTTAAAAAATTTAACTTTGCATTCGTCTGTGAAGAGCACCATGCCCCATTGGTTTATGTCCCAGTCCAAATGTTGACGGGAAAATCTTAAACGATTTGCACGATGATTTCTGGTTAATGGAATACGGACAACTCGCCTTCTTGATGCCTGCTGGTCTTCATGCAATCGATTACGAATAGTTTGGTCACTGACACGAGTACCCGTTGTGAGCCGTAAACGATTTTGCAGCTTGCGGGCCGTCGTTGTGCGATCTCGGCGCGCACTTAATCGAATGTAACGATCCTCTTGAGCTGTTGTAATGCGAACTCTGCCCGAACCAGGTCTTCTTCTAACATTGCCGGTCTCTTGGAAACGATTCCATAGATTTTGAATAGCTCTTCGAGAAAATCCCAATTGCAAACCCACAGATCGCTGCGAATGACCTTCTTCAATCATTGTAACGGCTCTGGTTGCTGTCAGCGAGTCCATATGACGCCTGCGTGCTTGTGGCATATTGCAAAAGATGTTTCTGACTCGAGATATCAATGAACTCTGATAATTTCTAATAAACCAAGAAGCTAAGGAAAGCAAAACGTCAAAGAAAATGCAATCAAAATTTTCAAAAATAATTTTAAATCAAATTTTATTTAAAATTGTTGCCAGCATTAGATGAATACTACAATATTAAAAAGTTTAGGTATCAAAGAGTTTGTATACTCAATATTTTACTACTTTCAATATGTAAATGTTTAATAATTTACACCAAAATGAAAAAATACCTCGTGGCCCTTATTTTGTTTTGAGTAGTATAGGTAGGTATCGGTAGTCTAGTCGCCCCGAAAACTAAAAGCAAGGTTTTTCAAAGCAAAAAACTTCGCATTGCTTACTGCCATACAGAGATTTATTGTCGCTGCGTCTAGTCGCGAGAGAACGGTTTCGATGTAATGTAAGCCCTATAGCTAGTAAGTATTTCATTTCAACAAACATACCGCCTCTAGAGCATTCCAGAGCTGATCGTCGTCGTAGTTGTTAAAGGGGTCCAGGTTGTACCGCACCGTCGCCGAAAACAGCACGGGCTCTTGTGGTATTATCGAAATTTTGGAACGTAGCTCCTGCAAGAAAATGAAGAAAATTTAGTTTAAGAATTTGAAAAAAATGTATCATATCGTAGGCACCAGTGTTCGCCAATAAAATTAGGGGCCATTAACCTTAGACCATTGGTTATATGGTCTAAGCCATCAACTGATTTTAGTCCTTAGCTACAATATAATACAGACCACCTGCATCTTTGTTGCCATTCAGTAAAACAGCAAAGAGATTCTATGTTATTTTTTGGCTTAGAAAACTGGTTTCGAACACTGAGTTACTGTGTCGAACACTGGTACGATACTCCCCGTAGACTTCACGAATCAATGACATTGTGAGACGTTTATAGAAAATATTTTCTTTAATAGCTGTTCACTCCAAATATAACTTATATAAGGTCACATTTTATCAACTGCAAATATTTTGAAGATAAATTCAACAACATATATAAACTCTTTTTATGAAAAAACTTTAAATTTTTATACGCTACTTTTCAAGAAAAACGCCAAAAGACATTTCGATTAAAAAGAAAAATAAAGCACTTTCGGTAGTTTCATTCAAAAAACGAACAGAGAGGCCGCTCTTAAAAATGTTACAAATTTTGTGTCAGGAAAAGTAAAAAAAAAACTAGTCTGAATTTTTTTTAAATACTAGGGCCGTATTTCTCTGATATAATTAGATGTTTTGCCAAAATATTTGCAGTTGACAAAAAGTGACCTTATATAAGTTACATTTGGAGTGAACAGCTATTAAAGAAAATATTTTCATCTAGTTATTATTAAGTAAAATATACTTATCTATATTTATTTATGTTTCCACTCTTACGACAATTATTATTTTTTAATTTCATATTAGAAACCAACACCCAATTTTTTCAGAAGGTCTGAGAGGAAATATTAAAATAAACCAATAGTTAAATGTTTTCCATTCGTGTGTCGAAACTTGCAAGAACTCCAGAATGAAAGCAATTTTATAAAGTTTATAAATTTTGGTAGCCACACCGAGGGGACTAAATGGATACTTACTTGCAACGCGAGTTTTCCGGTTTCGACGTCGTCGATGAGCACTTCGCCCTCCACTATGGCCAGTCGGAACAGCGATGAGATCAAGGAGGACTTGCCAGCGCCGGTGCGGCCCACGATGCCCACCTGGGACACAATTAAACAATCAGTTCATCATCACCCGCTCATTTTACGTCCCCACTATCGGGGCACGAGCCTTCCCTATGGATGGACCACCACGCACCATAAAACCACCACGCAGGCCCATTGCGGATTGGTGGTTGCTAACGACTGCTAATGCAGCCGGGACCAACGGCCTTCCGAAGCACGGAGGAGCGAGAGATGAAACATTTTTGATCACCCATCCAAAGACCGCCCTTTGCGAAAATCGTTTAACTTCAGCAATCGCAGACCGGGCGCGTTAACGACTGCGCCATTGAGCTCCGAGAGCTCGAGCTCGAGATTCAACAATCAGTTAGTAAGCTGTTACAGAATTTAATTATTATTAAAAAGTAAGGTTCTGTGAATGATATCAGCAACAATAAACCCGATAGCAGGCACATACATTAGTGAGTTAAGGTTCTTTTAAAACTTTTTAGTAAGAAGTTTTTCAAAGATTTTTAAATTTTTTAACTTTGGACTTCAAAGGTAGTTAATCTAATTTTCATCACGTAAAATGTTCTTACGAAACACAAAGTTTAGCCTGACCTTCTTTGATAATAATTTATGTTGTTTTATATTCCATTTAAGTGGCAAATTATATAATATATAATTATAGTCTCTAGAATAGAATAGAAAATTTTATAAATAGCTTGCCTACTTCTTAACTGATCTTTAATATTTGTAAAAATATTATGATCGGATGTTAGTGACGGTAGTTGTTGACATTGAATGGGCGCCTTTGGCTTTTAAAGTAAAAAGTGTTAAATAATTTCGGCGGGCTGGTTAGAACCACTATAGCTCAATTGGAAGAGCACCTGACCCTGTATGTCAGAAGGGTGCAGGTTCAAATCCTGCTCGTGGAAATTTTTTCAACATTTGTGTTTTTGTAATTTGTTCGCAACAAAATTTGCGTTAAAAATTATTTGAACATTTTATAATTATAGTCTGTCAAAAGATAAAAAGCGGTCTCACTATGTGCGTGCACCCATTGCACATGGCCGACTGGCTAGAGATGATAAATATATTCATTAACCATTAAAATAAACTAATAAAAAAAAATATCACTAACATTCAATAATTGAAATTAACAATATCAGTTGAATGGTTGAAAATATTAGTTAACGTCGCGCGCGGCGAATGGCGCCGAGCGAACCGCGGAGGCACCCGACAGACGACGAGCGACAGAGACACGACATCAGCTATCAGTTGACGTCAAATCTAAATTGACCCCTAACTATTATTAGTTAAAGCACATTTTTCTTTGATATGTTTTTTATTATTTTTCAACTTGTCATTTATTGAATAATTTTGGATGCACTCGATTGTATGTTCTTTCTCTATAAAAATAAAAGTCTTTTTATTTATTACGATTTATCATTCGTTCGCCATGTAATATTTTTAACTGATATTTTGATATGATATTTTTATTGTTTAGCAGTCGGTGGTTGATCGTTGTGTAGATAGGATTGCGTGGCGATTCGAGTGCAATATCGATGTTGTTAGATGACGTTAATTAATTTTATACAGTTCTTAGTTGATTAAGTAAGTAGGTAATTAGGTTTTCATTGAACATTAATAAAATGCCAAGACGTCATACAGAAATTTGAAGTCATTTTGAAAAGTGTAGTGAAGAAGAGGACAAAATTGCATGTTGCAGAAAAACGTTATCTTTTATAGGTCTTTAGTTTTTACTTTCTAATTATTTTTTCTTTGTTTTTTTTTCAAGGTAAGTTCTGTATTTAAATTTGTTTAGAATAATATTTATAGGAACTAAAATTATTAAAGAGGGGTGAATCTTCCATACATTGAATAATTACAAAAAAAGTCATATACGGCAGCGCCATGTTCCGTAGGAGGAACCTCAGTTACTAATTAGTTATCCATATAATGTCACTAGATGGCGGTAGTATAGATAGCATTTTAAATTAATAAATTACTTTTAGTTATTTTCTAGTAACTTATTTATAACCATAACTTTTGTCATCTCCTTAAGAAGCTCGGTGGCCTAGCGGCTGCGACGACGCATCGTACTGTAGTAGTGATAGAATAGAGAAAGCCTAAGTTCGATCCTTCGAAAATTATTTAATATTTTTTTGAATTTTATGTTCATTTATAAGTTTTTAATATGTTTATATCAATCTTACAATAATAATATACACAAAAAAATTAACTAGTTTTTTGTAAATATTATATATATTTTTAGCGCCATCTCTCTATCCCATCTTTTTTTCTATGAGAGGCACATCTATAATATTAAACAATATACAATAAAGTCTATAATTATTAATGTTTAAAATTAGTATGAAGGAAAGTTCTTTGAATAGTTTTAAAGTAACACTTTAAAAGAATTATTCAATTTAACGTACATGTGTTTAAAGTTACTACTTCGATAAAATTATTAACTGATATTTTCAGCCATTAAAATTAACAGTTAAAAATATTTATCAATTAACTTTTAACGAATAAATATTTTCAACCATTAACGCCACCTCTAGACTGGACCCACTATTATTGTCATCAATTACCTAACATTTACGAGTAGGTACTTAAATTTTACATTGCAAAAAAGTAGTGGTAACGAATCGTAAGCACTTTTTTGAACAAAAAAAAATAAGGTTCTAAGGCATAGTTTACATAAATTGACGTCTTCAGCAAAATTTTAAAAATAATTATAGTACCTATACTGAAGTATGTAATTGGCAAGTTAGTGTTACATACCTTCCACCCGCTTTCCAGGATTAAGTTGAGATTCTTGAGCACCGGCAGATCCTCGGGCGTGTACTTCATGTAGCAGTTGCGGAACTCGATGCGCCCGCGCCACGGCCAGCCTTTTGGTGTCTCGCGCTCTGCAAATGCGCCGCAAAATTAGACAAGGCACTTTATACCTTGGTGGTTGGTGATTAAGTGGGTTTTTAAATGTAACGCATAGTTTGCATCGTAGTGGCACCAGAGTTTGACACAAGTTCTCGGCACCAATTAATAACATAGGTAATTGACCCCTACTTTTAATAAATAAAGGAAATTAGTGTCCGAAATTAGTGACTGTTGAAACTGTTGAACACTGGTGATGCTACCCTAATTGTTTATTAATTTATAGATTATAAAAGGTTAAGTAAATAAAAAAAAACATAAAGGTTGACTTTTTTATCACCGTCCAAAACTTCTGAGATGACTACCGTGATACAAACGAACAACTCTTACTATTAGACCAACTCCCTAACTCGAAAATAATATTCAACTGTTCCATACAAAACATCAATATTCATTCGACCAAATATATCATCCAATAGTAAGAGTTGTTCGTTTGTATCACAGGAGTCATCTCAGAAGGTTTGGACAGTGATAAAAAAGTGACCCTGTACCTATAGTAATTGCCATTCTACGCAGTTGCATTCATAATTTTATCTTTGCTCATGCTGTAAATCCTTAATAAATGTGCGCCGAAACTGTATCGATAACGAGAATTTGTTGTGGCAACTCGCCTCGTTTGTCACCAGGAGGCACTGATTTAATGCCATAGAAATTCTCGTTCTGTTAACTTGATCGAAGGGTAGGTAAATAAAATGCGCACTCGGCACGGTTACTACGTGTGCCTATTAACCTGCAAACACCACTTTTTGTTCATCGTGCATGCCGTTGGTGACGCTGTTGTCGCACTGCAGTAAACTAAGTACTACCAATATTACAATGTACGTAGAAAAAAAGCTTAAAATATTTTATCACTTTTGACATTTTAAAAGCTTTTATTATCGTTGTAAAAACGGCGCGATCGTATAACCAGGCGAAGTCGTGGCATTTTGTGACGATAAAAATCTTTATACTATATATATCTATTATATTATATGCGGAAAAATATTTTTACTATAGAATATAAGGGTACCGCGCTATCTAGCCCAACTATCGAAAATTGTGGCCTGTCGGACAATAAAAGATAACAACATGTCAGAAGCGATATATTCGTACGTTGGTACTTTTGAATTTGATTGTACTAAGCTATATCCGTTCTTTAGAGTGCTTACCTCCTTTCTCCCACTGGCTTTCTCGTTCAATATGGGTGTACTGCAGGATGCGTTCCACGCTGGTCATCTGGGAAATCACTTCGGCCGTCTGTCGCACGCCAAATTGCAACATGCCCGTCAGAATTAGCGTCTGGGATATCGCCAAGCCAACGTTGCCAGAGAAGATGGTTTCTGGGAAAATTATAAATTAATTAAGAAAATTGTTGATAAATTCTAGTCTTACACATGCAGAAAAGTTCTGCAAAATATACTGTCGAATCACGATGCAGAGTAGCGTTAACCGCCTACCTTTCCACATACGCGCGACTTTAAACAGCAATACAACACGCGATGCAAACGCGATACAACATTGATGAAAATAAGTTATTAGGGATGTTCAAAAATATTTCTTTCTCCATCTGCTACCTCAAGCAATTTAGTCACGATAATGGACACTTGTTTGTATCGATACAATCGCAAAAACTGAATGCACAGTGGCAAATAACTGGCGATTTGTGAGTTCAGTACTTGAGTAGAAAACTTTGAACTTACTGCTGTCGATGACGAGGAAGGCGACAATGACGATGGCCAGATACAGCACGCAGATAAGGTCGAGCCAGAAGCCGAGCGTCACGCCGCTGGCCAGGTAGCTGCTCCACGTCGACGTGTGAATGTCCTGCCACAATAGCATACTCATTAGCATGCTAAGCTATTTAACGATCCGACAAAGGTGACGGAATAGTCGGTGCTTGCTGTTCTTGGTGTCGAACCTCTTATTTTTTACGGGTAAGCACAGTGCCTTTATCTCACCTGATATTGTGATGATAAGGCCAATGGTAAAAGCGCACTTCACCCAGGATCCTCAGCTACTGAGGCACTGGCTATCTTATTTCTAGCTGCCTGCCATTGATGTTATGGCGATCTCCGCATGTGCTGTGATGGTTCTGCGTTTATAGTGGATTGAACTCCTCAGAGTTGGGCGGGTTGCGGAGGAGTTGCCTCATACCAAATAACCAACAATATCATCATCATCATCATCGGCCCATTTTATGTCCCCCCTGCTAGGGCATAAGCCTTCCCTATGGATGGATAGAGAGAACGGGCCATAAACCACAACGCGGTCCCAGTGCGAGTAGGTGATTGTTAACGATTGTTTATGCAGCTGGGGCCAAGGTTCCAAGTGGGAAACCGGGTGCGTTAACCACTGCACCATCGAGCTCCCCTGGATAACCAACAATACTAACCTGGAACTTATCAAACTCCGTGATGAGTCTCTGCTGCGCGCCCGAGGAGCGGATGGTGCTGATGCCGTTGAGCGTCGCCGACATGTGCGAGAACACCGGGCTGCGGGCTGGTGGACACATTCGAATATATAAATATAACGAAACACTTTTTACCAGTCCTTTTACGAGGTGTTAATTTTACGTTATATTATTTTGTCCTGCAGTTTTAAAGCGTTTCGTTTCGATGTGTAGTGTTCGCATCAACTTAAGAAATTTATAAACAATGAATAAGTGTAATATTGGGTCCTTACCTATGAAATTGACTTTTTTTTCTCACTTATTAATAGGTGTTTACTTCCCGGTTGTTAATATTATTATACACCTTTAATTTGGACTATGTTACTTAGGTTGTATGTTAAAAGGTTCAGTAATAACAATGATTATTCATTTTTTGTCTTTATCGCCCAAATTTTTTTTTAAATGTACTTCTTTTTTTGTTCGCGGAATTGACTTTGGTTTCGTCGTAGCTTTGAAGGGACTTGATTTTTTTCTTTTTAATGTCTGCTATATTTAGCTAATGAAACAAACACACTACTTTACAATTTTTATAGTGTTAATATAAATAGATGCTAAGAAAATTAAAAAAACGTTAGTATGAAAAATATAATTTTATAAGGTAAGGACCTAATACTTAAAACTTATTAATCTAATTTGATATCTTTTTTAAAGTTTTATTAATTTAGCGAATACGGCGGGCTGGGAGAGCCGTGAGTTCCTAATACTCCTAATACACTATAATCCTATAGGTAGACATTTCACAAGCTCCTACAAAAAAAAACGATTTGCAAATTCGAAACTTACTTGTGCCTTCCAAACGCTTGATAGACTGCGCTGACTTAAGATATATTTGCAGTATAGTGTAGAACAAGAGTAGGATAATGGTGGTCGGTAGCAAGGTCCACACGAGGGCGGCGGCGTTCAAGGCGAGGATGCTGAACATCACAAGGTAGATCTGGATGCACTCGAGCAGGAACCGAGGCAGCAGCTCGTCCAACGCGCCCACGTCTTTGGAGAATCTGTTCAGGATACGACCTAAAAGAAACAAATTGATTAATTATTAAATTAAATAATTAAATATCGAATTACTGATGTGGACGATATTACTATAGAAATATGCTATTTTCTACAGGTATTTCATAATTTAATTTACTTTTCATCAAACATATAGCACTTTCATACACTTAGCATCATCATTGATTAATGCAACATAAAGTGTTATTGACATTAAGGAAAACAAACCTTACGTAAGTGAGTAAGTATTAATATTTGATTCAAGCAAAAAGAATTTACACTTTCGCCTATAAATTTATTTTATTCTAATTTAGTATCTTTTGATGAATTCTTCGTATATTTTTGGGCATGTGGAGATAAAAAGGAGTCGGCAATCACCTACTTTGCGACTAAGACTCTGGCTAGGAAATTAATGGGACTAGGGGGATCGGCCTATCAAAAAGCAGAAGACTTCAGGCTCATCGCTTTCAAAGACTTCGCCAAACTTATGGAACTGGCAAAGGGAAACATCGGTAGGCTGCACTAAGATAAGATAAAATATTTCCGCAACATCTTTTCGTGAAAGTTCTTACCCGAAGAGTTGGAGTCGAAGAACCGCATGACACCCCTAAGCATGGAGTGGAACATGTCGTTGTGAAGGTTGCGCGACGCCGTCATGCACACCTTGAAGAACATGAATGCGCGCGCCGTGATGAAGAAGATACAGCACACGATCAGCGCCGAGTACACGTACAGATACTGGGACGTGTCCAGGGGACCGATGAAAGCGTGGATTTCCAGGTCTAAAAAAATACATAAAAAATTAAAGACTATTCTATAACCAAAGAAAGGTTTGTATTAGTAATTAACGTTTTTACTGTCCCAAGGCTGGGAAAAGGTCTCCATCACTGTAATCAAGTCATCGCTACAATTTATGAGTATTGGTGTACACCACGCTTGCCAAATAAGGGTTAATGATCGCAAAACCGGGCTATGCATCGAAAAATCAGAGCCGAGGACCTCGGGATTTGAGGCCGAGCGCTCTTGGCACTCGACCAACGAGGCGTTAAAAATACGCACAAAAATAAAAAATAAAGTTTTCCCTATACAAAAACAGTACAGTACAGTTAACAGTAGTTAAAAGTAATCATCCATCCATCCAAGTATTAAATTAATAACTACTACTAGAGTGAGGATTCTTTCTCTTCTGATATAAGATCTGTTTTTTTTTTATTATAGGTAATTACTTTATTAAGCTTACCTGCTCTTTGTTCGATCCCAGCGAAGTAGCTGGCGAAGTTGAAGGTGCTGTTCTTTGGTGTAATGACCCTGTCGTAGTCTATGGTCGTGCCGTTGTTCTCTCTTTCCTTCATGCGCGTGACCTCGTTTGTCCTTAACGATCAAATAAAAAGTTGATATGAAATAGTTCGCAACGTGTTTGTTTTTAAGTAAGTGAACTTTATGAACACTCGTATTGTTTAGTAAAGTGTTCCTAAACAATTCGAGGGCAGCATGATTATGAGAGGCAAACTTCCGGACCAGCAGCGTGCGGATAGAATCGTATGAATTCTACGTAAATGTTTATCATTTTATATTTCATAATATTTAATGTCAACACAAAATATTGTACCTATGAGTTAGTGTTTATATCGTTTATTACTTAATATTACCTTCTTTATTCGCTTTTTCAGTAACACGTTTGCACTTAGGTATATAGGTAATGTACGTTTATATTCGCATTGCATACCTAAAAATGCCGAATAGCAAAAGCATATGTATGACATAAGTAGAGTAAACGCGATTCTACCGTTGGTTTTGGTAGACTATTCCTACTAAGAACTCTCTTCTCTACTAAAGAAACTTAGTAACTTTTCTTTTTAAATAATTTATTGTTAGACTAATGCCCTTGTACTACAAAACAGTGTTTAAAGTCAAACAATTGCTAAATACGTGTTTAAAACGTTGTGTTTCTGTCTAAAACTATTAGCTAAAGCATCTGTTTTAAGCATTGTCTAACTTTAGAAATAGTTTTGTAGTAAAGCAGACGATGTTTATCTTACCAGAAAGTGACCCAGTAGTCACATAGCGTGGCAGCGAGTTGTCCCACGACGAGCAGTATCACCATGAACATGAGCCTGGCCGACTTGCCGCCAGCCCTCATATACGCGCCGTACACCAGCCAGCCCATAGAGCCAGACTCCCGCTCCTCTTCCTCCATCTCTTGCGCGGGGTTGTCGCCGCCCGACGTGGATTCAGTCAAAGATGGGCGGCGGGTGGTTGACAGCTGGAAAGAGATGATTTGTTAGTGGATAAATCAAAAATTTAAAAATATGTACCTATGTATATGTTTATTTATAATATATCTATATTAATATTATAAAGAGGAAACCTTTGTATATTTGTATGTATGTATGTATGTATGTATGGATGTATGTTTGCAACGAATAAACTCAAAAAATACTAAAAACGACAATTTAATTTACCAATACAAAATTATTTGTTTGTTTTGTTGTCATGGAAACCATTAATATATATTTAAGTAACTCAATGATGGAAACTGTCAAAGCGGTCCGAAGTCCACCGGGTCAGCTAGTCTTCTTTAAAAATTAAAATGAATGTTGCTTGCTAAGCGCAAAACTAGAGACTGGCTGGACCGATTTGGCAATTTTTTTTGTATGTTCTAGGGCACACGGAATGTTTTAATAAAGAGAAAAAAAAATTGCTTTTGACAGAACGAAGTCTGTTCGGGCAGCTAGTTAATTAATAAAAAGTTTATGACTTTGTTTTTGTCTGTTTGAGAAGGGTAATTTCTGGAATTCAATTCAAACATTTCTTTCACTGATATAATCCTACATTCCTTGCGGGTTAAATAGGCAATATTTTATTTAATAAAAAAGGAGATGCCCGTATTTTTACAAATATGTCTACTCATAACGAAGCCAATAACAGTTATCTACATAATTTTAGTAAAAACAGATACTAAGTATGTGCCTTTTTAAAAAGAAAACAATATAGCATACATTAGCGACACAAGCTTAAACTACATAATTATAATTTATTAGCTAATACAAAAATAAAAAAATAACTTGCAAATTAAGATCAGGAACAGCATCTATGTTAATATAATACATTATATACATATATTTATACATACAATATTTAATTATATTCTTTAAATGAGTGTGATGGTTTATAGTAAGGAAATGAATATCTTTAAATCTCTAAAAATACTATAGTAGGTACTTATATTATATTAAACTCGTCTAACCTATATCTTTCTAGTAGTAACAAGTCTTAATTAGCATCTACCTATTAATGACACCTATACACCTAGCATATCATAACAAATGTTGGCTTATGATTACAACTGCAACATACATGCATGCTTCACACACATTATAGTACCAAATGTTGAGATGGATAAATTAGCTGACAGCATAGCGAAAACAAATTATATTTTAAAAACAACAGGAAAACTAAACAAATAAAATAACACCAATCACTATGACTATGGCTTCGCAACCAGACCCAAAAATACTTACTTTTGGTGGCAAAGCATAAATTATTCGGGTTCGGTCCCCGTTTGAATATAAAGTATCATCATTAACATCATCATCTCAGCCATAACTTACATTAAATATTAAGTTTATATTAAGTATAAGTTTAAGCGGGACTGGCAGTCGCATGTTAAGTAAGTGCTTACCTAGCCTTGCGACTTACACCCGTTTGCACTAAATTTATAAATCTACTATTACCCGGACAAGTTAACTCGGCACCTGGCTCGAAAACGTGTCGCTTACACTCAGGTGCGACTTAACTTGACCGGGTAGTAGTTAGGCAAAGACTTAGGCGATTCATAAGTTTAGTGCAAACGGGTGCATTAAAGACCGTGATTAAAGACACAGAATCGTAAGAAACTGATTTATCACTCTAATATTATAAATGCGAAAGTTTGTGTGTATGTGTGTATATTTGTTGCTTCTTCGCGCTGCAACGGATGGATGGATTTGGATGAAATTCGGCATATAGATAGTTTATAACTTTTTATCTCGATATTTTTACGGGAACGGGAACCACGCGGGTGAAACTGCGGGCGGCCGCTAGTGTGTGTATATTTGTTGCTTTTTCACGCTGCAACGGATGGATGGATTTAGATGAAATTCGGCATACAGAAAGTTTATAACCTGGATTAACACATAGGATACTTTTTATCCCGATATTCCCAGGGGAACGGGAACCACGCGGGTGAAACCGCGGGCGGCCGCTAGTCAATAATAATATGAAGAGTAGCGTTGTAGCTATGTACTTACTCTAGAAGAGGTTCGTCTGGACATCGGCAGCGGTTTCTCTTTTTCTTTCTTCACTTCGTTCTCATCGTGGGTAGAAGACAGCAATTTGGCGAAGTCCAAGCCAGAAGTCATTAGTTCTTCATATGTGCCCTTGGCTTCTACAGAGCCCTGATTGTAGAAAAAAAAACACTATAATATTGCCTACATTTTCCAACTTATTAATAAGGAGTAAAGTTTTTCACTTCATCAAAGTAAAATAATCAAATGAGTACAATAACACTTCCAATGATAAAAAACGGATGATATTTCTTAGACTCGTGAGAATCGTTGGTGGATACATTTTTATCTAAATTATCTAACCAAACCAAAGGTTGTCTGGAAGAGATCGCTTGTAGCGATAAGACCGCCTTTGCCCATACTAGCTTTAAGATTATGTGTAACTGTTTTATGTATACACCTGTTTGTGAGCAATATCTATCTATCTATTTCTTTATCTATCTAAAAATAGTAATTCCTCTTGAGTTGAGTTTGATTATAGTTTGTACGTACATTGTTCATGATGACGATGTAGTCAGCGTCTTTGAGGTAGTGCAGCTGATGGGTGACCAGAATGCGCGTGGTGTGCCGCAGGTAGCTTCCGATGCATTCGTCGAACAGTTGCCTGCCAACGTGGGCGTCGACCGCAGACAGCGGATCGTCCAACAGGTATATGTCAGCCTGAAAATTGGCACGAACATTGTATAAATCAGTTGTAGCAAACACTTGCTCAAAATATTTATATTTTTTAAATTAACCTATTTCGTCTCGTACTTTAGCAGGCTCCCACCAATCTTTCATAAAGTAGTCGAGATTGTCCCTCCAACGCTTTCTCTGCCGGTCCCTACACCGCTGTCATAAATAAGATAATGATTTCTTATGTTTATCAGCCGGTAAACAAAGGGTACGTCCCGCCTGATGGAAAGCGGCAACTGCAGCCCATGAACGCTTGCATTAACAAGGACTCTATGCCATGTACTTTGTAGTTATGCTGGATCTAGTATTGTTCAAACCAGAACTCAGTAATGCAAAAGAATGAAAAGGTCGCTAATTGTGTTCTAGGCAGAATCTTACAACCAATAAGAAAATTAGAAAATGTGTCTCTCTATTACCTGTCTGTAAACCGCTCTGGCGAGATTTATGCGCGCCCTCTGGCCGCCCGAGAGGGAAGCACCTCTCTCCCCAACAAGGGTCTGGTCTCCGTGCGGGAATTGCTGGAAATCTTTTTGCAGCGCACATACTCTCACCACCTAAGAACAGATTTTTAATTTTACTAGTACGTACTAACAAATTACCTAATTTGTTTAACATCTATCCTACACATCTATTGTCCCAATGCTGGGCAAACAACTCCGTCAATGAAATCAAATAATCTCTACAATTGATGGGTATTGGCATAATCACGATGCTTGCCCAATGAGGGTTGGTGATCAAAACCCAGGCAGACCATACATTGAAAAAATCAGTAAATAAAGAGTTTTTAGCGAATGAATATAAAATTATAATGTGTAAAAGGCCTTTTACTAACCTCCTTGTACTTCTTGGAGTTGTAAGGCAGCCCGAACAGTATGTTTTGCCTGACGGTGGCGACGAAAAGCCACGGCTCCTGGCTCGCGTATGACAACGGTCCCGAGAGGTAGAAACGACCACTGGTTGGCCTTAGCTCGTTCAGCAAAAGGTGAAGAACTGAACTCTGAAACATTCAATATTGATTAGTTCATTTTGCATTAAATAATAGGCTACATTCTAAAATATAGTAGTGGGTTGTGATTAGATATATTCGTTACTTTTAGACCCGAGCTCCGACTTCAACATCCACAATAGAATCAAAGTCAAAGACAATTTGGGTTCCAGGCACGAAAATCTTGACGTAGGGAGAGGAGGTCAACCCACTAAAACACCTAGTATGTACCATCCCTTCTTTGTCATGGGAATGGCTTTGGAACCTCTAACAGCAAGCTCCGAGTATGCCTATGATACCTATTAAAAAGATTTGTTGTTGATACAGTCCGATACTCAACATGCCATTTTCTTGTTTTTCATAGAAAAAGACGGCACGTAATAGCCGAGTCACCGTAGTCATTGCCGTTTATGGACATCTGCAGCATCCGGGCAGTTGACTGTATGATAATCGACTTTGAGAACCTTTTTACATTCAATTAGGATACCTTTTTGTTTTGTATGTAAATTGCTTTCTTACACATACATCGGGGCCCGGGCTGTCTCACGGGTTATGTGAGACTCTCCTCTTTCCTCATCCAGCCATGAAAATTCGAAGGGAGGGAAGGCCTATATCCACTAAAAACGCCATCCATTGTCTGCCTCGAGGAAGAATAGGCAACTCAGGATAACTGGCAGACGGTAAGTATGGTTAATTACCTTTCCGGAGCCGACGGAGCCGATGATGGCGCAAAGCTTGCCTTTGGGCACGGTGATGTTGAGGCTGCGCAGGGTGACCGGCCCGTCCTCGGACCAGTTGGCGCACACGTCCTGGATCTGCACGCCCACGTCGGAGTTCAGCGAACATAGCGCCTGCTTTAAGAGGCCTTTCTCATTGCAGTCGAAGCCTAGAAGGATAGACAAGATTATAGTGAATTGGAATTAATGTTAATTCATTAACATTTCCGTCAATTGAAGATGTTGATGGTGATTCCGCTTTCGAAAGGGTTCCTCGAGCTGTATGAGAAATACCGACAGAAGTTTGTTATTTAAGAGGGAATGGCAAGCGTGTCCCCGTTCCATACTAGATTATCCGAGGGGTTCGGATCGGTTCGGAGCCTCATGACCTTTTGCGATTCGTGCGAACACTCTATTGTTAAGTAGTGGCCCCAGCGTTCAACACAGTTTTCTTCGCCAAAAAATAATAGGAAGCAAGTGGTCTTTGTTCAATTGTTGCTAAAGACTTTAATCAGTCACTTACCTACCTGCAATGTAAATTAAAAGAGCGATGCCCACCTCAGTATGGAGGATTACCCCATCTATAAACTTTCATGTACCCGAAAGAACTCTGGGCGCATTTAAAACGTCACACGGCCTAGAGTATAAGGTCATAAGAAAAACTTTCTGTCAATAATATTAATGATCAGCTTTGGTTATTGATAGCGGTATTGAGTTTTATTATTTTCCTTTGTATTTTCAAGGTACAACTACGTTTAAGTGAAGACGTTAACCTTACCGAAAGTAATATATAATTTTAAAGTAAGTTTGTCTTTAAAAAAAACTTTAACGTACTCGGATTGAAGATTCCTTCCTCGTCAATCTTCTTGAAAGTGTTCTGGCAGAGATCCTCTTCGCTTAAGTTCTTTGTCTTTTTCTTCTCCACACTTTGAACTAGTTTAGCAATATCAACATCAGCCACACTACGTAGATCCTCGCGTTCGTCTGTAGTTATCAAATAATAAAACATTATAACTCTATATCATTATCATTTTCTATAAATTTAATAAATAGCACGATCTTAAGATAATATTATTAATTGATGTGGAATTCTTTATTGAGTTATTATGTTAGACGATGAGCTATAGGCGTGCTTATGTATATTTTATGGTTTAATGCAGTCACGGCAAAGATAACAGGTGTCCCTTTGGAATCACGTGTTACCTATATAAATTGTTGTAAATGTAGATTTGAATAAGTGGTGTTTTTGATCTGTGTAGGTACCGACTGATTACGAATCCTTTAATTGTGTAATGCAATGTCCGTATCTTGAGTATAACTATTTAAAATCAAAATCAAAAGACGCTTACCAGATTCATTAAAAGACGTCGTAGTCATACTGTGGTAACTTACGAGTACATGAAGTTGTTACTAAGTGTGAAATGTTATATGTTAATGCGTCTGTGCTTTCACAGTTGCATAATGTATTGTGTTGAATGTATCATCGGGTCTGTTACTCGTACCTACCTGTTACCTACTAGTGAAAACGTTACGTTTTATTATTGTATAGGTATAATGTCATTAATGTAAGTAAATTTTTTCTCTGTGTTATTCATTTGTATTTTTACATTAATTAACACGTTGAATGTCATAAACTAACACAATAAAAACTTATAGTGTGTCGGCCAACAGCGAGCGTCATAGTGTGGAAAGGTTAGTGATATCGTGGTAACGTAATTCTCACAACAACAACTTACAAGACAACCAACTTAAAATTAAAATGTCCATCCCACAAACATATATCAGACTAGTGCCGGATCCCTATATTATAGGGAACCGGCTTAAGGCGAAGGGTAAGGCACACTAGCGCCGCTAATGGATTTAATTTGATAACTGCTAAACTGGACTTTTTTTCAAACATTGCAGACCATCCGACACTAGGCAAACATCTATTATTTAATAATTGTGCACTACTTTTAGGTTTGATTTGTAACAACAACGCTAACATCAACAGTGGCCCTTGTTTGTGAATAAATGCGATAGCCCGTTTTCTGAATAAATCACGCAACAAAAAGTCGTGCACAATTATTAAATAAATACTATGGATGCTTTCCTGTTGTCGGACGGTACGCAATGTTTAAAAAAAGATCCGGTCCTTTAGTAATTGTCAAATTATCAATTGGTGGCGCTAGTGTGCCTTACCTTTCGCCTTAAGTTAGCAATAAAGACCATACAGCATGCATGTTATAAAGCGGAAACTCAACCCCCAAAGCGCTTTGACACTTCTTAGATTATTTCCCTGGTCAAATATGTTTTACCCAGTTAAAGCTACACCCTTTAACACGATCACAATTATGTATTGTTCAAACTCGTACCCGATATCAAAAGGACTTCTATTCGTCTGATAGATGTGTAACATTCCATCAAGTGAGCGAGAGAAGACGGCATGTAGATAGCTAGTGTCATTTGGAGAACGTTGAATAATTGAGCCAATGGGAAAGCCTGTGAAAATTATATTACATATCTAAATTTCATTGCTTTCGTACTGAAAATAGCAAGAGTTTTGTATCTGTAACGTTACGTCTGTTTCAGGAGTTAAGCATTTGTAGAGCTTTCAATAATAAATTTAATAGAGTAAACTAGTCAAATAGGCAGAATTGTTTTTAAAGATTTTGCTTTGTAATAGTTACGAATCAATGAATATGACTCAGTAAAGAAGCTTCTCTGGAAGTGAAATTATACGTAACTTAACTTCAGTATCTTAGCTTTAAACGCTAGATAGTTAATGCTTAACGCCTACAACAAAACATACAGATTAAAAGGCATTTTTCCATTTGGCTCTTCACACAATGTTAATAAAGTTGGCAGCTTTGTGATCCTTCACCATTTTACTGTGTGCTCTAATTCAAAGTAATACTTCGAAGACAAGCTTTGCTTATTAACTATGCTTAGTTCTGGCGAAATTGTTAACGATAGAACAGAACGTTATTTTGTTATTGACAGAGCCGAGTCATTGCTATAGTAAGAACTCGTCGATGTAAGTAGAGATAAGAAGAGTAGAAAGTTCACGCAGGTAAAAGCTTGAGGGCCGGGCTTGACGTACCGAGCAGCATGAACGCCTCTAGGCGTTGCACCGAGATCACGGCCTCGGCCAAGAACGACACGGCGTTCGACATTATGATCGAGAGGGTTCCTTGGAGGGTGTTGAAGAATTGCGCCAGTGGGAACACCTGCAAATTGCTAACGATTTTGGACAACAGTTGAGTTTGTTACACTACTTGATTCTACGGATCAAATTATTACTATATCAAATATTTCTATGGTCTTTGTTTTTCTTGATTCTCTACAAAATTAAAAGTTTTGGATGTACAATCACATATTTTTAAAAGCTCAATATAACTTATAGATTTGTCTTCTAATAGAATGCAGGCATTACATTGTAAACAATAGCTGTGCCACGTGACTCTGAAGATCAAAACAGTTTGTGACTCAACAGTTGCAGAGTCCATAAATGTGCCATAAAAACTGAGTACTTACTGCGTTAACCTTTTCATATACCAGTACAATAGGTACCAATAAAATATATCAAGGAATACAATATAGTCAAAAATATCATCACATTAAGTTAAATACGTATCTCTATTTTTGCTTAATTCAAAAATTATAATGTTTGTCAAAAACATATTCTAATCATAACGACAAGGCCAGTTTTTCTTAAACGCCTAGTTATTTTTGACCACTTGTATTGCTTCGATAAAAAATGACGATCATTATGAAAAAATAATGTTTGTGCGATTATACGACGACCAGAGAGTAGGAAACCAGTTAAGGCGCCTATTGCGAAGCTGTTAAGAATTTGCACCTGCGCAATTGGCTATTCGTCTAGTTACGCAGGTGCCAATTATTGGTAGTGTCTCTCTCCTTCCTAATAAGTAGAATTTCTATTAAAGTCACAACTTGTGAATTATATTTAATTCAAATATTGTGTATGTTTCCGATGACCTTTGGTGACTAGTCTTTCGTGTTTCACACTTTCGATGGTTCGTTGGAAAGCTTTTCTAAGTTCGTGAAGTAATATATAGTCGGTGATAGGGTTTATACAACTAGTCTACAACACTCTTACATATTTTGCCGCCAAGCAGTTGTGCCCTGGTGTTGTGCCAAGCATTACTATGTTCTAGTTTGAAGGGAGACAGCGCATACACATCAACAAAGGCTTTGGATACTAAATACGCAATGCGCAAGTTATACCCAAGGTCTCACAGGCGCCTATAGGCGAAGATGATGACGCGTTTAGGCGACAGTGATCGCGCCTATGGACAAAAGTGATTGCTTACCATCAGGGGAACCCTAAATATTCGATAAAAATTACATATACTGATTATTTCAGTAACTACAAGAAATTCGGTTGTGTTTAAATTGCAAGAATAAATCTTTGTAGTTACCTACGCTACAGAAAATGTAGCGTACTATTTATGAAAGTTTCAATGCTACTTACGATGTCAGCGGTGACTTGGTACCCAAAGAGGGAGTAACACAACAGGGTGATGTAGAGTGACAGCCGCTCCGTGAAGACCATGAAGCTGAGGTAGACCCCGCGCAGGTACGACGCTGAGGTGATGCAGTTGATCTCGTTCTTGCGCGCCAGAGCAACCACTTGCTCGAAAGGCTTCTCCCAAGCGTACATTTTGATAACCTAAGAGCAGGCAAAAACAAAAGAAGAATGAAAGATGATAAACTGATAGCTGTAGGAGATTACTTTTAATGTTTTTCATATTAAAACAAAGAAGAAAAGGATGAATTGAAAAGGTAAATGTATTCCAGTTGCAAATGGTTTGGTAGTCACACAAAACTGGCTTGCTCCTAATTAAGACTTTTAATATTTCATTTTACAGTGCCCTTAAGCCTTTTTTAGAGAATTTCCGCTCAAAAGATATGTTTCTTTTCTTTTATAGAATTGCCGGTACGTACTAGGTTTACAAAAGTGACTGAAAGCGACATAATACGCGAGCAGGTCAATTAGATTTTTAAAACGTGAATAAGTAATTATCCCAGTAAAGTGTTGCATTTCTATGCGTCGTTTTTTTAAGTTTAAGCAAACAGCTTAAACTTAAAAAAAATGCAATAAAATAAGGCGTGCTCGTTACCGCAAAAAATAAAAAACGCGACGCGCAGTGCACCTTAAATATATAGGTATAGGTGCTCATAAATCTATTCCATAGTTGTGACCTGATTGAATGTCAGTGATGTGATTGATAACAAGCCAATTCTAGTCATATTGTATGAGCATTGTGCTCATGAATGCCGACCGGAACACGGACATTGAGAGTGATAGTCGGCAAAATAGCTAAAGCAAAAAATAAAGATCTTGATCTAGTCTGGTTTTGGCATGCGTAGTAAGATGTAGGCTTATTATATTACATTGTTATTCTGCAGACCTGCGTCTTGAAGTCGCGGGCGGTTATTAACGTCTAGGATCGCCAACAGATTTAAGAGATTATCAAAAGACAAGAGTCAGTATGACCAGAATTCTAATTGAGTAAAGGATGAGCTCATAAGGAAATGCCTTAATATTATTTTCACACTTTCAGAATCTCGGATTACAGACCTAGTGATCTCAGCGTAAAGCAAGTCATTGAATCCCAAGGGAGATAATATTGTATGATACTCCCAAGGGAGATAATGTTGTATGAAACTCCCTTGGGATTAAAGTGTTTTTGAGTTTGGAACGTTGAAATTCGTATGAAAATTCTTAGCACACGGCACGGGTATAATGCCATTCACAAAGGAGGCATTTGATTAGTCTACAAAAATCTAGTAGGCTACGGTTTTGACGTAGGTTCTCAGCAAATAGGTTTACCACTAACATCAATGTACGGGCATTGTAAAGAGTCGAGTTTTTTATAAAATCAAACTGGCCACCAAAAGTAGAATAAAAAAAAATGCATAGAAAAAAATAAATTAAAACAGCTTTTGGTGCAAGATTAGTGTTATTTTTATTGAAATGTCGTCAAGCGATAGTGATTTGACTCCGGAGTTGTAGAATGCAGAACACTACAACAGGACATTGCTTTGGAGGACATTAGCTACTATTTTGGTAGATTCTGGCGCTGATATAACACAAATAAAACGTCACGGTGGCTAGCGGTCCGGTGCCGTAGCAGAAGGCTACATTGAAGATTCAGTTCAAAACAAGAATAAAATAAGTTTCCGCATCAATGAAAACATAAATACGGCAACTTATTCGAATAGTACCTCTGTTGTTGATCCTTGGACACCACAGTCATCAACTTTAAAGAACGCAGCTTCACCAACATTCACCGATCAAAACGAGACACAGACACAAGTTTCTGAATCTTTAAGTACCTACTAGTAGGTACTTAAATTAATTCCGCTACAACATCCATAAACATGCCTAACAAGAATATTACTCTGTCTCTCCATAATTGGACTAATGTATCCAATATTAATATTAACTTTTAATATTTGTTTTTTTAGTAAAAACTTTGTACCTACTTGTTTTAAAAAAAATTATGCATAAAAAATACATTAAATCAACAAAAACAACATTACACACACTACTATGTATTTGACACACATGCATTTGTATTTGACACACACGTATTGTTTGTCTTTAATGCGGCCGACATTCTGTCAATGCCAATCCAAACTATAGTTGTAAACCAGCGGCTAGAAACGAATAACCGCCGCTTTATACCCGACTTGAGCATCGAAAGAAAAACGATTTTTATTACATTTTTTTATTGTTAAACTCTTATTTTTGTTATACAGTAGCATTTATTATGTTCTTAATAGTTCTGCTTTTTATTTTTAAGTAAACACCGAAGACATCGTTTATGCCTACTAATTTTTACTTTAATACCTACTAATGCCACAGAATAACTAATAGTACTACCCTAATGCTTACTATTACTAGGTATCTGTCCACACTTCATGGATAAATACCAATTTCCAAAACATCTCTCACAAATAAATGCTGCTGTGTCACATTTTGTAAGAGAATTTTGAGTTTTTAACACTTAATACAGATGCAAATGTCATTGTTTATGTCTATTTATGTTAAATGTATCCTATAGTAAATAAATCAGAAGAGAAACAATCAAAACAAAAAACTAAATCATGTGAACATATAAAATGTAAGCAGCCGTTTCCAGCCGCTAGTTATCGCTAGAAATAATAATAAGCCAAATAAGCCGTTTCTAGCCGCTAGGTTAGAAATGTTAGTAACCAGCTTCACATCTATAATCCAAACTCACATTCTATCTTTTTTAATTTTTCATTGCTTAGGATACAATCTGTCCAGCCTTAATAAAATTACGGTCGAATTTCGACCACTGGGCGACCACTAGCATAATTAAATGCTTTATTTATGTAACTCTGGTGGCTTTTATTCTCTCGCAGACGGTGTGAAAAGTAGAGTATGCACCTCGGGATAAAGCACGTCTTTTTTTTGTTTACCCAGGGGAAAATATGCTATCGTATTCCACGCTTATCAGCATTCTTTAATGCGAGAATGCTGATTCACGGGGATCCGGGGCTGATCTTTTATAGGAAGACCGACCCGGTAACAACCCCTGGGGGTGCCTTTAGCCTGGAGGGCTTTGAAAGCTATCGGACCGTGAAAGCATGTCTTCGTCTTGGGCGGCTTGAACCCCTCGCTTCACTCAGGACTCTAACTAACTCTCTCGCTCCGCTCGGGAGTTAACTAAATAGCTTCCTCGCTTCGGTCGAGAGTTAACTCGAGTCCCTCGTTACGCTCGGGGTCCAATACGCCACCCGTGACGTAAGACATTGCTTTACTCTCTTGGTGCATACATAATACTATTATAGATACAAACAGTAACGTGACCATATTAATACAATTCGTTAATGGCCTATTTGTTGTATCAAACAAAAACCTATTAAATTACCAAACTGAATCATCAGTTGTTCGTTATGATGAAATTATGAAAAATCGATTTAGTGAATCAATTATAAATCGTTTAACATACCTGCATGCCACTAATGATTTCGTCCATAATGCGCACGCGCTCGTCCGTCTTGCATGCGGTCCTCATGCGCAGCCTGGCAGCCAATTTGCTCATGTAAGCTGTGGAGTTGATAACGTTTTATGATCTTTGTTCTTTCTCGAATGTGCCAGGCAGCTACAGTGACACGTAGGACTTGAGGGTCTATTTCATCAAATAGTTATAAAATAAAGAGGGAGGTAAATTAAAAAGTTTGTCATAGCCATCATGTCTATATATAGATATAGGCCAAATTCTACCACGATGGCCTAATGCGTTCAGTTTAATTTTACCTGCGTTTTCTTTCTATTTTTTGTTCCTAGTTTCTCTTAAATATTACGTAGGTACACCGTGTTTTAATTAGCTAAATAATAACTGTCACACTCAACAACATATTTGTCTACCATAATTTGTTGACTACAAGTGTATTCAACAATAACATCATGATGCGTGATTTGAGACAAAGGATAAAAGTTGCTCTCTCATACAAGAATGACAGAAACCACAACTCACACTGCACCGGTATTGTCTGCAGCACTATGCCGACGACACCGACGATCGCCGCATACCCGATCTTGATGTAAATGAGGTAGCACACCACGACCACCTGCAGCGGCAGCAGCCAGATGAAGTGGGCGTAGATGAAAGCGTAGTCGAAGCGGTTCACGTCGTTCGATAGTAGGTTCACCACTTGACCCGCGGTTGTTTGCGCCAGCGCACCCGAACTCATGCGCATCACCTGTTAATGAAGTATGCATTAAATCATGCAGTTGATTGAAGGGAGAACGTGTCTATTCTAACCAACCAAGTCGCCTGAACTATTTTATGATAACGTGTTAAATCTCTTCTACTAACCGATCATCAACGTTTTGACTTTTGAAATGGCTGTTAATGCTATAATCGATTTTTACTACTACTTTCGATACGGTTTGGTGTTGATATCAGTGATCATTTTTTTACAGTAGCTCCACTGTAATTTTATTCAATTGGTTTGGTTAATGTAGAGCTTGTTTTAAGGTTAGCTTGGCTAGCTCCACACTGTCCTATCTGAATCTGCCTCCATAATAACAATCTAAGTTGCATTGTCGTGCTCTAAGAGTTAAGAGATGTTTCTAGACCGAGACAAATTTGTAGTAGTTGAGGATTCCGGGTGAATTACGCTTTCATTATCACCGCGTTTGCCAATTGTAAAAATGACATGATTTATTTTACCTGGAGAAACATTTAGTACGTTTTAAAATATTTATTAAAAATTGTATAAAGATACCTTTCTGTAGATAAGAGAGCAGGTAGCAATGCGGACTTTCATGCCGAACTGCTGCGTGGAGTAGGAGCCGTGGTGGTTGAGGAACGCGATGCAAAGGGACATGAGGATGACGGCCGACGCGCAGTACACCGCCTGCTCGTACGTCATGTCCGAGCCGGGCTCCCAGTACGTCAGCATCATGCTCAGCGCCACCGGCTGGAACGGTCTAAAACAGATCGGAGAGAACCGTAGTGCTTTATCAAAGTGGTAGCGGAAAAAATAGGTCATTGCCTAACATTAGGATAGATAGTCTGCGGGTGGTATTTGGTATCTGCATGCTGTTCGTGGTCTTCGGATGGTACATTGTTTTTAGTCAGTATGTCCTATCCAGGAGAGTCCCACGTAGCTCGCGGGTTTCCCCAGACCCGCAAGTTTGCATTATTAGCAGTAAAAAAAAGTTTAGCCACTGAACACGCCACGAGCAATATATCTTTGGGATAGTTAAGGCTCGCAATAAAATAATAAACAAATCTATTTGGTTAACGACATTACACTTATAAGCCACTTATAAGTTACTAAGGCCCGATTTTTCAATCCTCAGATAAGTCTTATTTAAAAAATAAGATTGTCATTGTGACATTTTTTCTAAAGAAAATCTGTCATTATGTCAAATTAGACTGCCTTCACACTAGCGTTTGTCCAGCGTAGGCGTTCGATGAACGTATGCGCAGCGCAGACGCTACGACATGTTGTCGTAGCGTAAGGTTAGTATAAATCTTGGGTAACGTCAAACAAACTGGCACACGGTGCTATAAAACAATTAAGCTCTGGGGTTGTACCGCACGTATTATCGATATTTTGATTGATTATCCCCAAAGTTTTTTGTAACAGTTCATCAAATATGGGTTTCGCCATTCGAAAGTAAGAATAAAAATAATTTGAATCATTTTTTAAGTGTTTAGAATAAAGCACAAAATAATCACTTTCACTTGACCGCACACTCCATAATGGATTCTCCCATATCCTTTTATTTTTATTGTCTCGTTTTCGCACTAATTTTCTTTTTAAAAGCAAAGCCATCAATAGTGTTTCCTCGTCGGAATCCATTTTGTTAATGATAATACCGAAACGACAACGAAATTGTGTGACGTCTGCGCTGCCCTAGCGCAGCGTTCAATTAACTGCGGAGGAATCGTTGCAACAACTTGACGCACGCGTCGCGTTGTCGCAGCGTCTGCGCTGCGTATACGTCCATCGAACGCCTACGCTAGACAAACGCTAGTGTGAAGGCGCTCTAACTGACGACTGAAAAATCAGCCCTTACCATGTTACTTAAATCAGTTCATTGTCCAATGGATTATAAAGCTAATTATGTTTCTTTTGGTTGAAAGTTTTTATTGTAGAGAACATATAGAGAAGATATAACATGTAGAAAAGAATCTTTACATATTCATTTATTTAAGGCTTATGATGAAACGACCAGGTTGTGTTTTTTCTGGTCCTGTTAGCACTTCATCAAGTGATAGCTCACAGAGATCTTCTGAACTAACACTACCAACACAAGCATCAGAAAAACCATACCTGTCTGGCTGTTTTCTTTGACTATGGGAAACATCCCTTCTCTGAATGCTCACAGCAATTTCCACACTGCTGGCTGAAGAAACTTAACCTTCCAAATAATATTAATACGTATGTGTCATACGCAAAGGAAACAAATTGAGTTGGCGTCGCGTCGTTGTCGCAAACAGGCATTATGCTAATGTGTTGTTGTCGTGGAAACGTCAATAAAATGATTACTCACTTGAGGAATAGTGCCTGGATTAGGAACATGACTCCGGAAGGCGCGTAGCTCATCCAGAACGCCTTGGTCATGGCGCGCAGGAGCGACGGCTTGCGGCCTTTTTTGCTTGCTAGAGCTATTTCTTCCAGCCATTTTCTGTGAACAAATATAATGTTTTTTAATTTTGTTACCTTTATACGTTTAATTATGGATTGAGGTACTTTTATTATGTTTGCGATTTTGTTATTCGTAAGGATAATATGATGAAGAGCTTGATGGCGCAGTGGTTAACGCGCCCGGTCTGCGAGTGTTGAGGTTAAGCAACATTTGCAAAAGCCGGTCATCGGATGGGTGATCAAAAATTTATCATCTCGAGCTCCTCTGTGCTTCGGAAGGCACGTAAAGCCGTTGGTCCCGGCTGCATTCGCAGTCGTTAACAACCAATCCGCACTGGGCCCGCGTGGTGGTGTATGGCCCGTTCTCCCTATCGATGGATATGGATGCATAGAGAAGGCTCGTGCCCCCGGGGGGACATAGAATGAGCTGATGATGATAATGATGAAGAATAGGATATAAATAATATAATGAATGTTTAGTACAAGTACAACACAAATGACAATAGAAAAAAAATTAAAAGTGTAAAAAAGAGGTAAAATGTTTTTATCCATTTAAAAATACACATAGATGACACTGCTTACTATACGCTAGTCCAGCCAGTAAACCTTAAATAGTGATTATTCTACAGCCTTGGTTTCGTTATTTACTGGTATTCATCATATCATAAAACTAAAATAAAACAAAACGGAAACAAGAATTTATAATTTTCAATGATTATCTTGTCAATGTGGTGAGAAATTATATATAGCATTTCCAACGGGTTTTACGAGAAACTATTAAGTACGTAAGTGAGTTATATGGATGTTATCATATTTTATGCTTTCAGAAAAACAATTTAAGTGTTTGACCTTACGTCTAGTACTATCTACATACCTATAATCACTGCTATGTACGAGTAAATAGCTATTATGTACTCGTAGTATGTACACACGAATGATATCACCGTTTCTGAATTTAAATTAAAGATTGTATATACCTACCTTATTGCTTCCTACATGACTTGAATACTTATTAAGAATGAATAGAGTAAAAAATGCTAAAAAGTATTTGGCTGTTGTGTTTTGCATTTTGTATTAAATAGATTTATGTAACGACAGTTTGTTTGTTGTGAATAGGTAGACGCCTGCAGGTCCTATTGAATAAGTGCAATAATTTACTGTGACAATTCTAAAATTGGTGTTCAATAATAATTACAATTCAAATTAATGTTAACGTGTAAGACTTTTGGCAAAAAAATAACAAGGCGGCCTTTTAAAAAAAAACCATTTATTTAAATTATAAAATTGTAACATACTTACTTACTTAAAACCAGCGCTTTAATATAAAGCGGTGGCTTTGAGTTTTGAACTAAAGTAATACTGATAATATGAAAACAATATTACAAAATTCTATCATTCGAGTAGGTAAGTAGTATGTAGTTAGTTAGTAGTTGTAGGTAGTTTTTTTTTCGTAGATTTGGGAAACCATTTTGATCACATTATTTTTTGAATTCTGTTAGATTGTATAGTTGAGCAGCATTGTATTATTATAAAAAAATAATACAACAATTTATTTATTTAGTTTTGGACCCGTGGTCGGAACAGCTCGTGTCATGAACGGCCACACATTCATAAATTACAAAACTTTTAAATTATTATTAATTATTGGCGTTGCTTTAATAATTGACATTTTTGTAAAAATAGCTAACCAAAATAAATCCGCTGTAATGCTGTCTCTCTATCCCTTCGATAATACAGTCGTGATGTGAGATTATGTAGGTATACACACTTCGGTGTTGGTATATCACCAATTCCCAAGTTTGATCATGGCTTATGCGGCGGCCATCGTGACAGTGTTTATAAAACAGCTCACATGATTGTGAGAAATGGCAGTAGTTGGTGTTTTGCGACAACATTTACTTATCAGTAGATACTGATTATTCACGAGAGTCTCGGTGACGGCTTTGCTGTTGGCGATTTTGCTAGTTAAGCAACTTTCGCAAGCCGGGTGACAGGATGGGTGTACAAATAAAAAAATACCTTTAGCTCCTGCTTCGGAAGTCATTGATCGACATTTTTTCCTACTTTGCACCCATGATAGAATTTCTACACAACCTATTGTTATTCTTATGGTAGAGAGGTACTAATTTTTAAATGCGTTGAAGATATCCCGGCGTTTTAGTAAGTAGACCCACATAACAACAGGACGGAGGAGGTGGGGAGGTAACACATAACCGCCGCGTCTCCCCGGGCGCGGCGTGTATTCGTGTTCGGGCAAAAAAAAAAAACTGGACTGTAAAAAGGACTTGTAAATTAACACATTAACTTTCTCGTCTATATTGCGTAACTTCTGCTCCCTAACTACTTCCAATGTGTTGTTTTGGTGAATTCTTACATATATATTGGTGAATTCAAGGTCACAGCAAAATTTTCATATTTGAACTTTAACATTTAGGTACTAATACATTCTATCTTATACCTAATGCACGGACTTCATACACGTAGATCAAAAATGCATTACTACGAGTTAACGGACAGTAAATGTGTTAAAAAGATAAAGTAATTACTTCTAAAACCGCACCTTTAAAGAGGTCGATACGTAGCTACGCTCTTTTGTTTTGCAAACAGCAACAACACCGATGAAGTTAAACGTCCCAATGAATTTGTTTTGGCAAATTAATGTGTTTGTCACGTTTTTTAAAAGCTCAATTGGACTTTTTATCGTTATGACGTTTGCTTCTTACGATAAATAAACGAACTTATTCAATATAAAAACCCACCTTCGGTCAGCAACCGCCTTACCGCGTCACGCGGTCACTCAATGCTCGAAACTCATGTTATATTGTCTATGTGAGAAGACCTGTTCCTACAAGTAGGACTTGCAGGCTGTTGATGATGATGTAACATTTTTGTTTAGTATTCTTTTATATTAGGACATTGATAATAAATATAACCCTTGTGTTATGTATGAGTTAACGTCGTAGCTCGGAGCTGGGGATTAAACCACATTTTTCGTATTCAACTCGAGCATCTATCCGTTTTCTATTTCATTTTATTTAGGTATTTATTTATTTTATTTTACATGCTGGTTTATAGATTATGCTTCCAAAACACCGACATGTCATACATCAAAAAAAAATTAAAAATTTTAAGAACTAGTCACAGATATACAATAAAATTATGTAAAACTGCAAATTAAAATAACAAAATCAAAATAATTATAATAATAAATAAAAATAAGTTTCGGTACATTAGAAAGTCTAACCACAAACAATTGTGTTATCTACTTTAAACTATCAAGTCAAAAGATTTTCGCATTCTAGAAAATGTGACAACTACTAATAACGCACCAAATCAACTCTGACATGATTTGAGAGTCATCAGTCAGTAGACGCCAATACGAATAAGCTAATTGTTTTTTAATTGAATATTAAACCTATCAGTAGTTCATTAGGGCCGGGCCCAACCACACAAGACATGCTGTAATGATGATGAAACGCATTAATGATTAGTATACCAGCTGTGCTCAGATATCTTTCTTTTTAACCTCAATAAGTGTGGCGATAAGGTAGCGGCGCACTTCACTAGCTGGCATCCTCGACTACTGAGTTACTGGCTAACTTATCTCTCGCCACAAAATAAGGAGACCTACGAAGGGCGACCTAAGAAGTTCACCTTCTGTAAGCTTCATACAAATACGCTCGAGCAACGCACATCTAGACAGCCTCTCACGGACACGGGATCTCGCAACAGCAGCGCTCGGACTGTTCCGAGCTGGTAAGCTACTCTTGACGCAAACTCAATCTTTACAATTCCAATGCGATTATTATGTATCGATATTGGGATAAGTTTCGCAATTTCGGAACGCCCCATCTCGATAATAATTTGTTCACTCAATTTCCACGCAATTTAATTCCATGTAGCGCTATTATCGCTTTTAAGAGTTCCATTTGAATTTTTTAGATTCGGGATTGGAAATTGATTATTGCAATTGCATTTCAAGAGTAACCCACCTGCTCCGAGATTCGTTGCTCATTTTGTGCTCTCGCTTAGACATGGGCGTTTACGATTTTCTATGATAACGGTTACGTAACTGATATTCAGTTTTCAGATATCGATATCCCATCAAAACATAAATGTGAAATGAGAGCCAAGTTCAATATTATGATACATATATGCCTTGGTTGTTGACTTCAACGACAAAAGAAGTGAGATCTAAATGCGTGCCAAGTTAAGATACTATATTGAAACCTAATATCTGACTTGGTTAGTTTTCATATACGAATTTGTTTGCTGATTCTTACATTATATACATATGTATGTGTTCTTAATAAAATCAATTAATTGAAAAATATACTAAATTGATAAAAATTTACTAGTTTCTGATTTATTCCTTTGTATTCGCCCAACTACCTATCTGGATGCCAAATTTGAACTTTCTAGGTCATCTGGAACTGGGTTAGAGTTTTGATCTATCTATGGATCAGTGAGTCAGTCAAAGTCAAAGATTTTTGGACTTTTAATATTTAAATAACTGTTCGAGGCTTGTTTCTGAAATTTGGAGCACATATGTATCTCGCAAGTCTCAATATATGAGCCAAATTTAACATGTTTATGTAAAATAGTTTTTGGGTTATGAGGGGTCAAAAGTGGCTCCAAATGGTTCGTGTAATAGGTTACACACGGTGCAGCTCGCCAGTTTTGTTTAGCTTGAACTTGGCTTGACACGCTGCCGCGTGTCTAGATTATTGAGACGGTTTGCTACCAACGAACTAGTTATGACGGAAAATTGGAAGCGATCGACAAACGCAAATTTTAATTTAAAAACACAGTTATTTTAATTACCTTAAAGTGCAATGCTAAAGCAAACACCGCACATTGAAGCGATAAGCGGTGAATATTCGCTTCGTCTCATTTACACCGTTAAGTTTATATGCTTCGTTGGAAAGGAAAGATGCGAATATCAGATCATTTGGAGTTGTGCAGAAGTTATTTTTGGATATGGTAATATTGGTTCCAGTAACGGTATACTAAGAATATTGCGTTTTATCATATCGCGTTCTCATTAACGCAGTTTTAGTTTTTGATTTGGTATCACAGTTTTTATTATATCGGTTATGAAGTTTCCATATATATGATATGATATGTTTTGATATATCAAATTCATAGCTACTCTCGCTGCCAGAGCAACAACGCTATTATAATTGTCACGACAAACTTAGATAGGGTGGAAGTAGCTAGCCGACACTGTGTCCGAATATAATGTGTCCGAAACGTCACCTAGCCGAGCGAACAAACAAAAAGCTCTACCAAAACCAAACTAATTCGAAGATTATTTTAACTGTAACTTAAGTTTTTTTGAACAAGAATGTAGTACAAAACCAGTTTTTTTTCTCGACTGCTCTGACTCACAAACCAGATCAAGACAAACCTCTGATAAGTTTAAATAAAACCTCATTGAGTATATCTTAAAAGGTATAGAAGTTACAACCGATTAAAATGTAATATTATGTGTAGAATAATGTCGTATTAATGTGTTCTTAATAGATTTATGTCTGTATCAGCCACGTGCCCTATTTACATTTACGCGATTTACGTTGTATCTGTAATGAAATTGGTATATCTAGTTTAATCCGATTGCTATACATTAGTGGTATAGAAAAAAACTATGCCACTTACGATCTCAATAACAGGTTAATCACGAAATTTCAGGAACTAAAATGCCGACAAACTTGAAATTCGGCAGGTAGGTTTCTTATATTGTGTAAATATCCGCTTTAATGAATTTATTAAAAAATCTTTCGGATCGCGAGATACAAATGAATTTGATAGTATATGATAAATAAGAAACACTTAGAAAGTCCAAAGCTTGAAACTAACATGTTGTCAGCTCTGAGTTTCACTTTGTGGCACCTATCATATAATAGAATATGAGATACTGGAATTAACTTACTCTTTTGTAAACTAGTCAGATCTATTTCCTTTTGACTTATAATATATCAGAGGACAAATATTAGGTATCTTTAGATAATCCTGGCGTCTACTTCTTTATTTTCCCATTTAGTATTTATGACGAAACATAAAATAATAATAGGCAATCTCTTGTTTCCATCCCTATTGCTTATGTAAAATATAAGAAAGAAAACAAAACACAAATACTTTTTATTAAAATTAAATAACTTCTTCATTCTGAATTTCATAATGTTTCCACTTCATCAGAGATTCTATAATGATTTATAAGCTTATTACAAAATGTTGTTATGAAAAGCGACTACTTATGTCTAGGAGAGGAAGTTGGTCCGCCACAAATAATAGAATAAGCTATTGAATGAGCAGAAAACAAAGCCAACTATTGTATAAGGCTAAGAAAGAATCGTCGTCTATTATAATTGTGTAGTCTGAAAACTATTTCTCACAATCGGCCAATCGAGAGATATATATTTTATTGAAAACTCTATGTTTTGCTTATTCCAAATACACATTGTTAAGTCCTCGCGCGCCCTGTGAACGCACGGTCGTACACAAGGTGGCCCGCTAATTATACCTACAGCGCGGGACGGGTTCAATGATAAGTTCATCGTTAACAATGTGTATTTTAATTGCAATTTTTCTTGGTAACTTTTAATCATGAATCGACATTTATATCTTTTAATATAATAGTGCGCATTATCTAAGCGTTCGTAAGTCTATTAATTACTCGTGGTGTAGTGTACAGGTCGATTGGAGACCCACAGAAGGTAAGCTTTGTAGTGTATGAGTCACTTGTCTCTTAATGTATCGTTAGGCATGATTTACTTAATAATAAATCACACATCAAATATATACTACACTAGTTTTCTTTAAAGCGTGTACCGGTCGACATTGCATGGCGACCCTGCCAGGATTTAGAACCGTTTTGTTCAGAAGATATTTTGTTACTAAGTATACCAATTTTAGTTAAATATAAAGAAAGCGTAATACAGTTTTATTTTTATTCTATAGGAGCTCGAGCGCGCGAATACAAGACACAATAGAATTTTAATTGTTATCACCTGGTGGTCGATCGACGCTCAAGGGGATAGTTTGGAAATCAAAACTTACATTGCTAGCGTTAGGTAACTGCGTATTACTCGTACGTAAATTATATTCTATTATAAAAAAAAATATTCAAATTTTGTTTAGTTGAAACCTATAAAAGTTAAATATTTGTAAAAGAAGTTTATTTAGAAGTTAATAGTAAAAGTTTTTATTAAGTTCATAAAGTTCTAATTTGGTTTGTTATCTAATTTTACCTAATTTTTTTCTTATTTTTTTTTCTTATTTTTCTAATAGATAGTTTCAGATATAAGTACTTATGCATAAAAAAAAGTCAAAAGTAATAGTGTTTTTTTCCTTTTTTGTATGACAGGGGTAGTTTATGAGTCACTTGCTTCTTATTGTATCGTTAGGCATGATTTACTTAGTAATAAATCACACATCAAAGACTACACTCGTTTTCTTTAAAGCGTCTCCCGGTCCCCACATTACAACTTTATTCAAACGCGCTTGGGCTGCTCGGGCAATGCACACATAGACAACCTTTCATGGACACGGAATGTTGCAACAACTGCGCTCAGACTGGTCCGAGCTGTAGGCCGATTCTACTAAATAACTGCAACTACACTGCAGCGTCGCGTGTGTCAAAATGAGCAAAATTTGACGTTTCGGTATTCTGTTATGCAGCGCTGCTGCCGATGCCGTAGTGTTGCAGGGACGGAGAAGTAACGCAAATAGGTATTCCACTAACAAAACTGCACTACACCTGCACATTTACTGCAAATTAATCGTATTCCAATAAATTTTTTTGACATTTGTGTAGTAATGACATACAGCAGTATTGGTGCAGTTTTTGTGCAGGTTTATTGAAGTAGATCGTGAGTAACTTTTGCACAGCGTATTATAAGCTAAATAAAATATTTTTATTATTACGGTTATTAAATAAAATATTTTTATTATTGCAGGGTTATTGCAGGATTCGTGCAGCTGTAGTGTAGTTGTGGTGCAGAGAATTTTAATAGAATACGTCTGTTTCCACGGCACTGCTCCTTCACGCGACAAATGACAGGCGTAAACGTGCAGTTGTAGTTTTTTAATAGAATTGACCTACTGTTCCGAGATTCGTGTCCGTGAGAGGGTCTATGTGTGCACTGTGCGTTGCTCGAGCGCGGTATGTATTATAGCCCGTTAATTTTTTTTTGTTTTTATATTTGCGGGTAAGCACAGTGTCTTGATCTCACCTGATCGATGTGTGATGATAAGGCTAATGATGGAAGCGCACTTCACCCGGGATTCTCAACTGGTGAGGCACTGGCTATCTTATCTTTAGCTGCCGGAACACAACAATGTTACAAACATTGATGTTATGGCGACATATTTAGATAAGATGGTGGTAGCTAGCCAGGCAGACAAACAAGTCCTACCACCAACCAAACCGAGTACACAAAGATGTACCCCCCGCTGGGAATCGAACCCGGGACCTTTGGGTCCGGTCTTAACCAGTAGACCACAGAGTCGGTCAAAGCTTCAAGCTGAAAATGCCGTTACTGGCCGTCAGCAAACTCTCAAAAAAAAGCGGTACAATAATATATTAAGCGTACCTTCTGGTGGTGGGTCTCTATATTTAGTGAAGTTGTCCACTAATGCCCTATTCCTTTGCCGTCACGTGTGCGGTGACTGGCTCATTGAGCATTCGCTCATTAATATTTAAAACTTACAACTTCATCCGTGTGGAAATTTGTTTATACATTTGAACGACTCGTTATCTTCTAAGTCTGCCTGCTGAGTTTCTTGCCGATTCTTCTCAGTACAAGGTCTCCCGCCCTGTGCAGACTTACGAACCGATTGCTTAGTGACAATAATGAGAGTTACTTGTAGCCTAAGCAGATATTTTTTTTAATACTTAGCACGGCAAATGACTCCATTTCACCTGATGTTAAGTGAATATGGAATCCAGATGCGACGACAACTGGTGAGCGTGAAAACAACGCAGCATCAGTTACCCTCACTCTGCTGGCCCACAAGGTGCCTCTTCACGCCTCGTTTGAAGGACCCCATATCATAGGAAGGAGGGAAAACGTGTGCTGGCAAACTATTCCATGTTTCGGAGGTGCGACAAAGAAAAGAGTCACCAAATTTCTTAATGCGCGATGGAGTATTTGAGACAGTGAAGTGGTGACTCCGGAGAGCAGCACGTATACTCCTTTGGAAGAAAGGAGAAGGTAGGATGAGGTCAAAGAGCTATTCAGAGCACTCGCAATGGTATAAGCGGTAAAACAATATCTCTACGCAATTGCAGAGATTTAAGAGTATTTGCGACTTCTGCGTTGCCGATAATGCGTACAGTGCGACGCTACAATCTGTCCAAGGCATCGAGAAGGTACTTTGCGGAATCGTCCCAGATGTGCGAGCAATACTCCACGCAAAACCGTACCTGTGTCTTGTACAAAAGGCACAACTGGTCAGGCTTAATGAATCGCCGCACCCTGTTCTGAATACCGAGTTTTCGTGAGGCTGTTTTGATCTCGGCTTCGATGTAGTCCTTTTGGTTCAGATCGCAGCGAATCGTCACACCAAGCATGTTGATACTGCTCTGCAGGCTTAGAGATGTATCCTAGTAGTAGTAGGTGAATAAATGATTTTGAATGTTTTTTTTTAAATTTTATCTTGCTGGCCAATGATCATGTTTTACCAATATCAAAAAGCATTATGCCATTATACTAGAATAACCGATATCGAAATCAATATTATCATATACACAAATATCATTATACAAAAATCTTGGTTGGAACTTAGATAATTATATTCATGTTATCGTACTTAAAAATCTCGAGAGAAAACTCACTTACAAATCAGACCCACATCAATGTTTCGTATACAACATTAAAAAATGTATATATATACGCATTGAGAACCTTCTCAGTATTGAAGGCAATTAAAAAGACGCCGGCCAATGCTCTCTTATGTTTTAAATTTTTACTAAACCTTTTTTTTCGACTCCGGTTCCTGACACAGTGCTAATAATATGTCTGTGGCTAAAATTAAGTGAACCTACGAGTAACAATCAAAGAATTATTTAACAACTAGCGGCCGCCCGCAGTTTCACCAGCGTGGTTTGCGTTCCTATGGGAATAGCGGGATAAAAAGTATCCTATGTGTTAATCTAGGTTATAAACTATCTATATGTATCTATATGCATGTATGCCGAATTTCATCCAAATCCATCCCGCCGTTGCAGCGTGAAGAAGCAACAAATATACACACATACACACAACTTTCGCATTTATAATATTAGTGTGATGCGAAAGTTTTTATCCCGATATTCCCACGGGAATGAATGGAAACTGTCAAAGTGGTACGAAGTCCGCCGGGTCCACTAGTTTATAATATTAGTGTGCTGATCAAATGAAAAAAGACAAAGTGTTGAAAAAATTCCACGAGCGGGGTTCGAACCCGCACCCCATGACATGCCGGCTCAGGTGCACTACCAACTACGAGTATGCTATCGTGACCAATCCAACTCGCCGAAATTAATCAACACTATCTACTCTTACTCTGTAAGACAAAGGAGCCCTATTCAATGTCTACAACTACGTCATCACTCATCATTCGTATTGTAATTTGTTCGCAACAATATTTGCGTAAAATTAAATAAATAAATGAATAAATGTTTCCCACACTCACACCAATTATCTAGCTCCAAGAAAAGCTTCCTTAAGAAACTCGTTATATGGTTAACTAGACAACGGATAAACATACTTAATATACTTAAATACATACTTATTATACATAGGAAACACCCAGACCCGAAACAATATAGAAAAACAGGTATTTCTAAATTGATCCGACCGGGGATCGAACCCGGGACCTCAGAGATAGCGACACCATGAAAACCGGTGTGCAAGCCACTCGACCAAGGAGGTCGTCAAATTCTATGTGAATAATCATAATGATCAAATGGTTTTACTCAAATCATAAGGAAGGTGACAAGATATTTTTTTTATAAAATGTGGTCACGGCCGAAACATACGTGTGGCGCTAGTAAGTATATGTGTAGAGGAGTGAAAGCTTCGCGGCTGCTCTTGAACCGAGAAGTGAGGAGCGACCGGTGTTTGCGATCTCATGTCAGCCGGTGGCAACTCGCGCGGCCTGTCACACCACTACCACAAAATAAGGAGACTATAGAAGGTAAGCTTCTTATAAACGCGCTTGAGCAACGCACACATAGACATGACCACATTCGTAGATCATAGTTGATAGTTAGTACTTAGGTATGTAGCTAAAATTTATCTAATTTTATCTTATTTTGTGCTGAAACTTTACTTTTGATAAGGATATTATGTTACTGCTTTTAATTTGATCATGCTGTGTACACATGTTTAGGGATGTAGTCTGGATCGCAACTGTAACCTTATTTAATTATGTATGTAAATTAATGTATTCTGTTTTGTTTGTGTATCAATAAACTAAAAATTCACAGATTTCGCAGTTCCGGCAAGAACCCGGAGCATTGAAAATGAATACAACAATTTACGAAAAAAAACCTATTTTAAATATCACAATTCCAACTTGAATGCACTTCTCGCCTGCATCCGCATCTTTTAACACCATTACCATGACGATTGGTCAATAATCAAAGAAGCTACATCACTTTTTATATACGGAAATACCCGTTTTTCTACAATACCAAATCTAAAGGGACCACCTACAGGTCACAATTATTAACCGATTTTCAAAAATTTTTCGCCATTTTGTAGTTAAAGTAATACCCTAGGGCTGCTTTTTTAAATTTTTCCTGTGTGTTTTTTAAATATTTACAATTTAGTATACAAACACCCGTCAAAAACCCGATTTTTTTACATTTTTCAAAATTCCAAAAAGAGTTTCTAGCCGTTTTTCAAAATTAAAACGCTTACACGTGTCTCGATAAATCCCTCAACTCTTGGTACTATTTTCATCTCGATTCTCCCAAAATCCTCGGAGCTATGGCCAAAAATACGTCTTAGGCGATTTGCATCTTATAACCATTTTCAATGGTAAAAAAAAAACTACCTCTCATGGACGCGGAATCTCGCAACAGCTATTAAGCTTACATTCTGAAGTCTCTTTTTTGTGCCAATACTACAAGTCTAATTACCGTATGTTCATCGACATACAGACGGCCTACACGGGATTGGAAATTTGGAATTGAAACGCTTGCTAATACTTACGAGTAGAATAGAAAAGGAATGAATCGATTATCGTATGGGATTGACGTAAGCCAACGATACGTATCAATGAAATTTGATTGACTTATGTCAATCACATGCGTTTATTTATTTCTTCTATTCCATTTCTATTCTACTAGCGTTAGTGCTACTACTACAAGTCTAATTATGTTCATCGATATACAGAGGGCTTACACGGAATTGGAATTGGGAAAACGCTTGCTAATACCTACGAGTAGAATAGAAAAGGAATGAATCGATTATCGTATGGGATTGACGTAAGCCAACGATACGTATCAATGTTTGATTGGCTTATGTCAATCACATACGTTTATTTATATCTTCTATTCCATTTCTATTCTACTAGCGTTATCCCACTTGGATAAAAGACAAAAAAATCTGTGATGATCTGTGTCTATTGTTAGTGAAGCACGTTTACGACATTTTTGAACATTTTAATAGAAGCAAATTAACAACTAGCTGACCCCGCAAACGTGGTTCAGCAATATATAACGTACTATTCGTATTTCCTACCCCAGGAACCCTCCTGGAAAATCAAGTCAAACAAAAATGAACCATACAAACTTTGCCACCCTTTTCGCTTTACGTCATTTCTAATTTCTAACCAAATTGTGAAATACCACTTTTATCGATTTAGCTCCAAAACTGACGGAGTTTCACACAAACTTACCCCCCCTTTTTTACCTCCTTATAGGGCGAATTTCCAAAAATGCTTTCTTAGTGCTCACCTACGCTATAAAAGAAAGCATAATGCAAAATTTTAAGTTTTTTAATCCTAGTTATTTGGGCTGTGGGTTGGTCAAGCGATTTTAAAACACAGGTGTTTCTCGGTAAATCTGAATGTTTCATTATAATGTGTATTATTTATTACAAAACCAAGTGTGTCTTGCCACGTGGTAAAATGCTGGAAGCCTTTGCTATGGCACTGATAGAAATAAAATATCATTGTACATAATAATTATAAATGATAATAGCTCTACGGCAAAGTACATTTTTATGTATATATGTATGTATTTACTCACGATTAATCTATTGTAATACATAGGTAGTTTATGGTAACGTAGTATTCTAGGAAATAAAACATAAATTCTTTATTGCTCCGTGTGCTAAATTTTCCAAGAAAAATTGCTTTGAGCAAACAATGCCCCGCTTTGTTTTATTCCTCCGAGAATATTTCCCCTTTTGAATATACGCCCACTTTTAAAGAAGCGTATATTTATTAATTGAGGATGAACAGATTTTCAACCTTATTTTGTTTTAAAGTAAAACAAAAGTTCTGTTAATCAATACAGAATAAACCATATGATCACTGAATGTAGGTAGATAATTCCTTTTTAGGATAATAATCTAAAGTATCTACTTATCTCGCGTTCTATACAAGTATCCGTTAGACATACCGAATTTCAGAAAACTTGAAAATATTATTGAACCAATGATTTTTTAGTTAGTCGAGCAATTCTAAATAAGCAGAAACTTCGTGGTTTGGACGACACGTTAAGCCATTATTGGTCCAAATTGTCATCAGGATGACAATCATAAAGTCACCATTAAGCTAGCGTGGTGCGTTATGTCCTGATTTTTCTTCATGCCATTTAAAGTGGGAAGATCTGAACCCAGTGAGACGTCCATAGTAATACTCGTAATGAAGATGAAAACTTAATGTCCTAACGAAACCATCTTCGAGTTCCGCTATCGTGCTCTATGCAACACGCCTCTAAATACAAAGAGGTTACAAGAACATTTTAGTTAATAAGGTTTGAAGGAACTGACATGTTTTTTAAAACAAAAGTTCTATAATTAAATTTAAAAATATCTTGAACAGTAAGCAACCGCAAGCTAATAAATAGCTAAATAATAACAAACGGCTCGCTGTTCTTTCGCCTTGTCCCATTTTGCTACTAGCATTATATCTTGTTTTGCACAACCTCAAATTATAAGCAGTTATTGCTATAAGCGATGCGGCATCCTTTGTGCGGTAATTTGTCTTGTATTTCTAATAACTACTTATAGGTAAATAATATAAAAGCTTTATCTAAATTTGTTTTATATACCTATTTTCAAAGTGCTATATACTTTTGAAGAGCCTTTATAAAACCAGCAATCGATTCGGTATCTTATACAAACAATAAAGAGATCCAAGAAATTAGTAGATATACTTTTAATAAAACGTTTATGAAACATATTTTATGCGAATTGAAACACCAATTGAGGAAAAAGTCAATATTTTTTATTGTAGAGTGAAATCATGTTGGTGCCGTGTGCATAGCCACTAAAATGCAGTCACGTGATATTTGATTATTAACTATAAAGACTGGCCTATGAACAGGTTCCGATGCAGCGACTGTATGTCTACTAAATTACTTCAAATATCGAATACCGAAATATCGAAATTACTTTAAAATATTACCATTTAATTTCCCTGACAGTCACATATTAAAATTTGCTGAATAGTATAGCCGGTAGAGCCTCAAGGTTTTATTTTGAAAGGATAGAGTAAAACTTGCGTTAAAATATTAAGTCTCCGTCAAAATTATGGAACAGGGTTATTTTGAAAGCAAATTGATCACAGCTAAGTATATATCTTTAATTATCTGCTCAAATGGGTGTCCTTATTCCTTACCGTTCTAGACAAATGCCTAGACCGGTACGGAATATGGACAAAGAAATAGGGATCTAGGGAAGACATCTTTGAAGGATCTGACAACAGTTACCCCGTTCGACAGTATACGGTTTAGACATTGCTTAACTTTTAACATCAGAACAACAAAGTGTTATTATGAATAACTATTTAAATTTTATGTCTGACTTCTTATACTATAGCCTCGAAATTTAAATAAGGGGATGGTGAAATATAAAACATTTATTGAGTTAGATAATTATTAGCTAGAGACACCTGTAGTTACCTATGTGCAGACAAAACCTTCATTTTAAATATTTAATTGCAATTTAGGCTAAAAATTGTATTACTCTCATTTGTGTTAAATTCTTCCAATCATAGAAACAGCAGCGCGTTGACCCTTTATGCAAATAAAATGGTGTTATTGAATATTAAATTCAAGAGTACTTCAGCAGCAAAGAGGACGTAAACACAAAAGAACTCGTTTGGCTTGAAGGTTGCGGATGCGAGCTTTTGATTCACCGGCGAGGCACCGAGGACATAAAAAAAGAGGACCCAGAAGGTTAGCTGAGTATATACCGCGCTCGAGTAACTCATACATAGACCTCTTGCACGGACACAACGAATCTTGCCTTCTGCCTCTGCCTCTTTATTTTGTGCCGAGGACAACGGTTACTCGATCAGGGGATCCTTTCTGATTGACCACAGCCGCGAAAATCGTATAAGAATCGAGAATAAAAATAATAAGAGTACAAAAGTACACACTAGAATCAAGAATAATAATAATAATAACAAGAAAACATACATAGGTAGCTGTGTCAATCTTCATCGTTTTATCCTGCCACATTAGAACCCTTTGCTGGGTCCGTGGTCGCAAGGAGACTGGGGAGTTAATCGTCTCAAAATTTATACTTTCATAAGAAAAAATCGTTTTAAGCTTTTTCTACATTTTGTCTGACACACAGAGTAAGATTTTTGAAATAGTAAATCAAGTTTTGTTACGCATGCCCTCCTTTCTAATTTACCCACTGTTCGAAATACTTACTTTGTGGAATAAGGTATTTTTCTTTGATCTTTAGAAAAGGATCTGAAATTCTAGTATTCTAGCAAGTACAATTCAATTGAAATTGCCTAAAATAGCTTTATGTAAAACCTATTCAGCTAATTTATACGTTATTACGTTGGAAATACTTTGGTTCTTTCATGTCGTTCAAGCATACGGATCATTAGTCTTTTAAACGCTTCAACGAACTAAACCGGTTCAGACCAAGACTTAAAGTAACCGTACTATATATGTAGAATTATTGTAAAGCTCTACTCTTTCATCTTTTTGCTTTAAAATACCATAATGTTTATAATACGCAAACCTCTGTCGAAATTATTTCCTTATCATTCCTATATCCTTCATTTAAATATATTAGAAGTTCCGTTTGCGGTGAAGACATTGGGTCCATGGGGGCCTGAGGCCAAGCAGCTTGTTAGAGTTGAGTGCTCGCCTTGTTGAAGCGTCCGGTGACAAGAAGGCTGTCAGCTACCTCTGCCAACGTATTAGTTTGGCTATCCAAAGAGGTAATGCTGCCAGCTTTCTTGGGACCGTTCCCAGAGCCCACTGCTGGAGATCATTTTTATTTATAGGTTTTATTTTGTCTTTAGTTAAGTTATCTTCGTTTCTTTCGTTTTAGTTTTTCTTTAATGTAGTAAAATAAATAGTGTTCATTATTAGAACAACATCAATATATTTTGCATTAGCTAAGTATTTTATGAACTTCCGTAGTTACTCGAAGTTTTTATTAAAGCAGGAAGAGATTTGTAATAATTTGCAATGCAAATGCTATACATATAGTAGTACATAGTTTTGCTGTCTTTGGTTTAATCCTGCTAGAGTTGTTTCAATCCATGGACAGTGACCAATATAAAACTGATAATTTTTAGGGTTCCGTACCCAATTCAGGACCCTATTACTAAGACTCCGCCGGCTCCGTCCGTCTGTCTGACTGTTTGTCCGTCCATCTGTCTGTCTGTCCGTCTGTCACCAGACTGTATCTCATGAACCGTGATAGTTAGACAGTTGAAATTTTCACAGATGATGTATTTCTGTTGCCGCTATAACAACAAATACTAAAAAACAGAATTAAATAAATATTTAAGGGGGCTCCCATACAACAAACGTGATTTTTTGCTCGTTTTTACTCGATATTGATAACGGCAACAGGTAGACGCTTGAAATATTCATAGAATATTGAGTTATATTATTACCTTTAAAAGTAAATAATTAAATTAAAATAAAATTAATATTTAAGTATAACAAACGTGATTTTTTCAATTTTTTTCTCGGTTCTAAATAACGATAACAGGTAGAAACTTGAAATATTTTTATAGATAATGGTACGGAACCCTTATTAAAAACCGGTCAAGTCCGACTCGCACTTGACCGGTTTTTAATAAGTTACCTTTGATCTTAATCTCGCCCAATGGTAAGCGTAGTTTTACCATGGTTCCCGTCAAAATTATAAAGGTAAGATGGTGCAACCCGTTTCGTATCTTCCATCGCAGAAGCAGCATTGCAGAAGGTAATGGGACGAAGGAAGCATATTGTTTGGGACGAACCAGGATTTTTTATGTGGGACGAATCTCAGTGGGACAAACGAAGAATAAATCAATCATTACGATGGAAGATACGAAACTTCTAAGGAAATACAATAAGGATGTTTATAAGGTAGTAAATAAGAAATAAATTATGATAAACATATTTATGAGATATTATATTTTCTCATATAAATAGGTTATAAATAGAAACAACTTAGGTATTAATATAATGGTCTACGCTTTTATTTTAAAAATATTACTTTACTTAGAAAAATTCTATACAACCAATCTGTGATAGTCACGTCATTCAATCATCCTGCTCTTTATTAAATTATAAGCAACAATTAAAATAATTGTCAGACGATTTTTCTTGGATCAAAAGTACAATTGACGTAAACGGATACACATACAATTATGCTTAGACTGTTACAGTAAACCATTTTTATTTTATAGTGAATGACCTGCTCTTTATTAAATTATAAGCAACAATTAAAATAATTGTCAGACGATTTTTCTTGGATTAAAAGTACAATTGACGTAAACGGATACACATACAATTATGCTTTGACTGTTACAGTAAACCATTTTTATTTTATAGTGAGTGAAGTGGCTGTGTGGCCAGCTGTTTGCTGTTAACTAAATACTCAGTAGTATGTACATGAAAATTACAAATGGAGCTTTTAATCTATACCGTGTGACGTTGTCATTTATGAATGACGTTAATGCTCGTACTGTCAACATCAGAATCTAATTGATCGATGCGACAGCAAGATGGGTGTCGTCAAAAAATTTACACTGCAAAGCTTTTTTGTATTTTGTATAAATTTAATTAATTCAAACAATAAATACAAGTATAAGTAATTATTTTTGAAACACAATTTGCTCCAGCTGTAATAAGAGTGATGAGAAACAAATATTGTTTTTGAGTACCTATGATCTCAGTAATTTTCATATTTTACCTTAAGTGCTAAAGAAGAGAACAAAGTAGGTTTATAGATATTTCCAGATCCCTTAATGGTCGGTGTTTCAAGGAGAATCTTACTTATCGCGTGACCCATGTATACACGTCAAGCATAGCATTACAGTCATAACAAGAACTTAACTGCATTGTATTAAAGGTTTTATTTGTAAAGCAGTTACAATCGCCAAACGCGACGGTACTGCGTGCAAGCCATTTCGCCTTCGTCTAGGGTCAACGGCTACCGTGCGACACCAATGCAGTATACGTAATGAAGACGCACGCTGCAACTGCATTAAACATAACTTGACATAGCGCATTATCTGCGGCGATTACGACCTTGCTGGCGGTTTGCTAATCCGAAGCTGGCTACCATTGTCATGACGCAACCACCCTTGCATGATCAGTTTGATCAGGAACATAGTGTTAAGAAACATATTGGAAGTTGTAGCTAGTTTAGTAATATTACTCTGTGATTACTTTTTATTTTTTATTATTATTATTTCCTTTATTTATTTTCTTTCTTAAAACTAGATTTTTACAATATTTTAATATAAAAACAATAAAATATTATAAAAACTTAATCCTAGAGTACCACCAGCAGCGGGGCAGGGCCCAAGCTATTATTATTATCTTCTTTATTTATTTTCTTTATTAAAACTAGATTTTTACAATATTTTAATATAAAAACAATAAAACATTATAAAAACCTAATCCTAGAGTACCACCAGCAGCGGGGCAGGGCCCAAGCTACCGATGGTCAGGGCTGCAGAGTGAGGAACCTTCTGACAATACGTGCCGTGGGTGGAGACCGCGTATCGGGAAACGTGGTGAGGTCACCCTCAGACTAGGTGGAGCGACGATCTTCTTAAAATAGCTGACAAGAGCTGGATGAGAGTAGACGCTGATCGTGCTCTATGACATGCGCTTGGAAAGGCCTATGTCCAGCAATGGATTAATATAGGCTGAGGATATATGGGATGTTAAAATAAACAATATATATGTTCATAGGATTCGATATAAGCTGGCATGCAGATCCGTATGAAGTTTCATTTGCCATTAACATATAATTCTTCGTTGCTTAATTATGTAGTAAACATAAAAACAATGAATATAGCAATGCTAATACCAAGTCTCGCCACCTATGCTAAGTGAATATGAGAGTATGTAAATACGTCATAGAATAATTTATCGTTTTCATTTTGGATTATTTGCTGTTACGGGTATAACCATCGTTTGTCTTTGTTATCAATTAACGTTTTGTTTAATTATTCAACTTTACATTACGGTAAATTAAAGTAAATTAAAATAACAATTATAGACACTTTGATGCTGTTGACCAAAGCGCAAGCGTTTCTTCTAATTGTATACAACAAAATTATCGAGCTGAATAAAATTAAGCAATAATTAGTATAATCAATATAATCGCTTTGTCTGAAAAGTCCTTTACCAGCACTAAAGGGCCTGTAGTAGGTACGTGTTAAACGCAATTTCACGGACGTTATTGATAATCTTGATGAATAAAAAGTAACGGCTATTGTTTTGTATTAATTGGTGTTCTATTGCAACGCGGTGATCGATCATTAAGCGACATAAATTCATTTCCGTGACCAGGGAATCAACAATAGGATTAGGAACCTCAGTGTCTATGCTGTCACAAGATGTAGTTTTACTTAATTACATTGCTCTAGATTAAATTGCTTCCAACTGCGGCTGTTTAGATTATGCAGTGTTTTATCAAGGAGCTTGAAAATCTTTTTTATGCTGATTTTACCGCACTACCCAATAAACACAAACGAAGGAATCGAAGCATAAATCAATTATAAAAGTATCTCTCTCTTCACGATACAGATAATGGATAGTTATTTACAGAAGTTTTCAAAGTATGTTTCATTTTAAAATTGCGCGTTGCAGTTGTTGATGTATACGAATAAATTTGTTAATGAGACAATTTCTACAGACAGTGAATAGTACTATTATAAACCTTGTTGTAACATATTTAGGTCACAAAGAGTTTAGAAATTGCCTGTAATTGAAATGATAAGCGTTATAGTCATGCAGGGCTGTGAATCAGATGATGCGTTCGTCTTGATTATCACTTCCTATTCGTTTAGCATCTAGATTCTAGAACTTTATTCTGTGACAACACTTGGGGTGGCGATGCTGGCATCCATGCCTTTTATCTGTAAATGGCATTTGGCATCAGCTTTGTATAAACTACGAGAACCTCGTTCAACCCTACTAATAATAATAAGTGTACTGATGAATTTCGAAAATAATAAGTAAACTGATGAATTTTGAAAAATTTAAGGGAGACAAAATATGCTCATATTATCTGTGCTCATAAAATATATTTGTAACACTTTTTCTGAATCGTTAATATCGTTGTTATAGCATTACCGATACATGTCGATACTTAGTGATATTTAGACAAATTTATGATGCGAAAAGCTAGAGTACCAAGTAAAATATTTACCCTCGCTGGCTTGGCAATCGAACCTTGAACGCCTGGGTGTGAGATAGGTGGTATAACTACTGGACCACGAAGCGGTTGAATTGCGCTATTGTCAGTGCGTGAACTAGAGGTGTGACGCGATGTGACTAATGCTTGAGTGGTGTCATTCATTTATTATGACACGCCGAAATTTGCAAAGGCTCCCTTTGTACAATGGATATGTTATTTACTTCTGGTGTGTGGAACAGCATATAAAATTTATATTAATTGAAAATAAAATGAGATTGCGTTTGGCGTGTTATCAACATAACATAATCAAAGTTTCACATAAAGTATTGCGCAGGTTTTAAAAAAAACATTGGCTCTTCTGTCATTGTAAAGTCTTCGTTACTATTTATATTATTTTACTAATTAAGTTTTCTTTTGTCAATAACCTTGGTGTACTACATTTTACAAAATACTTTTTAAATTGGTTAAGTAAATCAAGTTTATGGAAAATTAAGAACAGGAATCTTCAGAAGCTCTAAAAACGCCAATCGCTAGCATTTGATAAATATAATACTAATCGAAAAACCAACATTTTCAGTTTGCTTAATTCAAAGTTTATTCTAAGAGGAAAATTTGCTGATAAGCTGTTCGTTGCAAAACTCACAGCATCAGAAAATTGTTCGAGTTAACAAATCGATTTGAAATTGCGATACCAATTATATGGAAATGTTCAGTTTAATTTCGTTACATACATACAGGGCTTTTACTTATGCGCAAATATTATTATATATTAATTTCTCTAAGGGATCAGAATGTCGAAATTTAAAAGTAAAATTACTTTCCATATCTACTTACTAACTGACCGGATAAGCAGACCAATTTATATTGGATAGAGGAATTACATTCGGGATTTTTTTTGATGTCTTAGGGGTAAGCTCAGTGCCTTAATCTCACCTGATATTAAGTGATGATAAAACGAATGGTGGAAGCGCGCTTCACCTGGAAACCTCAATTACCGAGGCACTGGCTTTCTTATCTCTAGCTGCCGGAACCAAACAATGCTACAAACATTGATGTTATGGTGACATATTTGGATCGGATCGTAGCTAGCCAGGCGGATAAACAAACCCTATCACCAACAAAACAGAACCTATGCACAAACATCATCATCATCGGCATCAACATCATCCAAATCACTTCATTAAAAGGAAGTTTTTAACAGCCCTATTATGTAATGTTCACGAGGAGCAGAATACAATTCATACGTCTTACTGTTTTCCGGTTCGATTTAATTCACTACACTTTATCCGAACAAAACTCATTAACAATGAGATTCAACAATGACTGTGATTGGTCAATATGGTGTAAGTAAGGTACATGTTTAGGGTGTTGATGAAATCGTAAGAAAGGCCGTGATATAACACAACTTGTTTTCACAAGGTAAGCATTATGAATCGAACGGGTCCAAAGTCTCAGGCTGGACGATGAATTGGTTAATAAGAGGTTCCTGTGTCCGAGACGCTCATCGAAGCGCCGTCACCGGCCACATTACCCAATGAGCAGGCATCCACCTAATCACCATTAGTACTAGGTACGTTGGGAATTACACAGGAAGCAAGCCTGTGGCAATTGTAATTCTTTAGTTGCTGCTGTTAGTTAAGTTCAAGAAGGGAGTTTGAGGTGCTCTGTTATATTATTTCACTTAGTAGCACTTAGACCAATCAGGCACATTCTCCTTTTAAGCCTCATTATTTTTGCAACCCCATCTTTTCTTTCTGATTCCCTATAACAGGTATATGGTAGTGCCCTAATACCCTGTCATTACCTATATACGATGATTCGATTGTCACAGTTCCCTACTTGGCCCTCCAAGTAGGTAATTATTTTTGGGGAACGAACTGGAAGTAGGCCGCTTATTGCCAGCATAACCCGTGGCCGTTGAGAAACTTTGTGGAGTTGAGGATCAAGATTCAATGGTTGATAGATACCCTATGTGGCCGAACAACCCCGGAGGTTATCCAAAAGGCTGACATCATTTTTGCTAGATTTAAATAAAATAATTATATTTTATTAATAACGAGTTTAGTTCGTTACATAATTAATAAGTGAAGCTAAATGAAAGCATGTTAAAATGAATGCTCATGAGTTTTATAACAAAGGATCAGCGATAGAATATCGCATTGCGCATTGCGACGATTGTGTCTATAAATCTAGAGGAAACCAGATATAATTTGCGGGTTAGTTTCGGTTTTCCAAACAAATATAACTTTACAAGAATCAGGATATAATTAAATCAGCAATTCATTTGTTTTTATCGATTTTCACGTAGTGGTAATTTGAAGTGGACTTATATGGAGGTGTTTGTCCCCGTTTCTCAGTATAGTGAAGGCACCACACAAACAGTGGTATCATCTGTTTCACCTTTTTATTATCACTGATTTGTCCGAGCGCACCGAAGTGCGAAGTAACGCCCGTTTGTGAAGCGATTCGCGACAAACCGATATCCTCGAAGCGACACAACTGTTGACTCAGCAATTTACATACATTGATGATGGAGTTATGTTTGAGTCAACCTCGTTTATGAAACACAACAGTAAAAATGTAATAATGTACATTATTGTTGTTGTACATATGTAGTTCAGCGATCCTATGGAACTACTATATTTTTAGTGTGGGACAGTTTATAAGCTTATTACTTACTACTAAGTTAGTCTAATTTTAGTAACTTTGTTACATGTACGTATTTCTTGACATTGCTTATACTCGCAAAAGGGCATCTACCACTATCCACCTTCTAGGGGTCTTCCGCAAATTACGAGTCTTTGTATGTAATAAAAATAACTCTCCTCGTCACTAGGAGGCGCTGCTTTAGTAGCATACAAATTATTGTTTTAATTAACGTGCTTAAAAAGCAATTAAAACTCTGATGTCGGTTAAAGTTAAGCGAAAACAGTAGGTACGTAATGTGATTATAAAATTCGTAAATAATATTTATACAAACATATTCTTTCCTATTGTTACTGATTATACTGTTGCCAGGATTTTCAATTCATTTGACCTAATTTGGTAGTTTACTCACTCATTTGACGCACTTATTGTTAGTGGGTAGTATCTACATACGAGTAATCCGTACTTAGAGGAAAACCTATCTACACAAATTTTTACGTAATACCGAATGGAAGACCGAAGATGTAATGTTTACTTGCCAGTTACGTTAACCATTAAAGGCGATTTGGGAGTTTCACTCAGTTCATTTTGGAATTAAGTGAATTTCCCAGAATTAGCGTCGACTATTTTACTTATTGGTTGCGCTAAACGCTAACTCCAAAAGTACCTCAGGTATTTTACGTTTTCCAATTCCCATTCACAGTTATTTCCAAATTGATATGCACATTAGGCAAGACGTTTCGAGCCGAACTACCATTAGCATAATAGGTTTTTGGAATATTGTCATTTTATACGTATAATCACCAATAAATAACCAAGTCTTCAATGAATCATTAAATGGAACTCGATAATAGCTGAGAGTTACATCTGTCGCTTCATCTGTTGTGACAGTTGTGATTAATAACCGACGCGTTGTAAATGTTATAATGACTACGATAACACTAGAGTAGGTCGTCGTCGTGGTAGTTCCGAAGATGGGTAGTACCAACAGACCTTTTTAATTCGCACTCGAGTAATTTGCGCATTTGTCCTATCTGTCCTGAGATATGGATCGTGCAAAGTTCACTACTCGACGTCTCATGTTTTGCAGGGTAAAATTTTGCGTTTATTTTGGCATTCAGTGGCTAAGGCCCGATTTTTCAATCATCGGATAAAACTTATCCTTCTGATAAAGTATTACGCAATCAAGCTAAAATGTCACCTGTTTAAAAAGAAAAGTCATGTTATGACAATACATTTTTAAAATTGTTATCTAATACTTTAACAAACGAATAAGTTTTATCCGTCAATTGAAAAATCGGCCCTAAGTCTACGTATCGAACTTTAGTGGCTGTTTTATTAGTGCAAAGTAGTGCTTAGTAGATGTTGTCGCTGGTTTGATAGAGCTCGATTGAAGTTATAAAGAAAGTTATTCGTAAATGTTATGAATCAATGAAAATGAAATGAAATTCTTTAAAAATTAAAAATTGGTATTTTAAAAGCTAAATTATGAAATTAAAAATGTCATGAATTAGTGTTTTGTATTGCTCTAATCCAGTAGTCGGCGTAGGTAGTGCCATGTGGGGTGAATGACCACAAATGTATATATTAACATAGACATGCCCCGGGATTCGAGATTTCAAAATCGACATTAAGTTACTCATTTTTAACAAAGGTAGAAACTATAATTATTATACTGTTTTCTGTCTGTTTATTCTCTGGAAGAGATCGCGTTAAGCTGTAATACCGTCGAAGTTGTACATGTGGTATTTGTGTTATGTAACCATTTAAACAATTACGACCAGTTGTCAAGAAATAGTATAGACGTATATTAATCACTACAGATTTAAAACAGTGTTTGTAGCAGTTGGTCGTAACGCTTATAGCAACGAAATAGTTTTTATAAAACTGCTGTTCTTTTATTGCTAACAAGATAAGTATTTAAAGTTTATAAAATGGTGACATATTTAGGGTGCACATATTTAATTTACATAAATTAAATGTAGGCAATATTTGATTAAAGGTGATTTTTACAATCACGGGATTTTGAGATAAGAGGGTATGTCCACGTTATGCCACGATCGACGAATCTCGTGAAAAAACGTGAATCGTGAAAACCTACGCCGACCACTTCTAATAACACACACATACCTTTTATTTTATTTCCTACTTAAACATGTTCCAAACAGTCGAGTTTTTAAGCGAAGTGTGATAGATAATATAATAATTATTCATGTTGTAAATGCATTTGTTGTAAAATTAAGCTTGTATTAATATATCGTGCTATACATAGTTAAGTTAGAGCTCATGTTTTTAGAAACAGAGAAATAATTTAAAATTCAAGGTAAACCAGAAATAATTATTTTAAATTCATTTATTTATTTATAAAAATAAAAATAATAATAAAGGAATGTGGATTATCATAGAAGCTACATACGGGTAAAGTAAAGTAACCTTTGATTATATACACATTATATTCCCAATTTTGTATAATTTTGTGTTATGTTCTGTTGCTCGCTATTTTTTTTTATTGCACACTGTCCACACCTATAATTGTAGTGACATTTGATTTGTGTCGTACTGTGCGTATTTTATTTAAAATTGTATTGGTGTATACTATGTTGGTGCTCGTTTAAATAAATAAATAAATAAATAATTTTATTAATAACTCTCCTTTTGTATCTTAGATGTATCTGGATGGCCATAACCTTCACAAAGCAGCGTTGCCAGGGCATTGCTCTCTTAAAATGAATATTAATAAAGATATTGTTTGCAATCTCTATTATTATCATAAATGTTGCATTGTATAACACCAGATCTTTAGGTAATTCCATTGTATCACATTTTTATTTTTATATAAAGTGTAATATGCATGTTTTTGAGTGGATTTGTGTTAGACTTGATAAAATGAAAATTGATGACCCTTCATCTATTTAATCATTGCGTTGTATTGTTTTTTCGCAAACTTTTAAATCTCCACAAAAAAATTAATACACTTTTAGGAATGAATAAAGTTTTGGCTATACATATTTTGATTTAGTATAAACGTGATAGAATATATATTTATTTATATCGTTGTGAATGGGTACTCGTTTGTATTATCATAAGCTTCTTGTGACAGGCTGGTTCAATGACGTTAATGTTTTTTTTATGTCTGCGTGTTTGTTCAAACTGTATTTCAAAGTTAATGTCACACTTGTTTTATTAAATAAAAAAGAAATGCATTTATAGTAATTTTAATGTCTTCACACTATTTAAACAGAAAACACGCAATTGGATTATTTATCTTTATCTTCTTTTTTCATTGTTCACGTGGCAAGCAATATTTATCATAGCCGTTTTAATAGTCTACCTACAAAATCAACATAGCGTAGCGATATTATGTGCTTAATAAACAATAAGCAAAATTAATTAATTTACGTTTGTTTGTATAAATAAAGCGTGTCGTGGCAACTTATAACTAAGACATTATCTACAAAATGTGACTTCATACATAATATGTACATATATGTATTGTATATATTATTCCCAAATAATTCGATCCACTGGCTCTTCGGAGAGACGTTGCGTCTCTCTGTATATTGTACCGCATATATCATGGGGAGCGTTCTGAGGAATTGTTCGGCTTGATCCCTACCGCTGCTTTCCTTCACCGCACTACACGCAATCGACTATCATCCCATCCACATCACCTTGATGGATGGCGGTCTACTACTGTGCGCTTTTTACGAAATTTCTTGCCTTGAACTACAGTGTTGTGGAACCAGCTCTCGGCGGCGGTATTTCCGGACCGTTACGACCTTGGGATCTTCAAGAAACAAGCCTATACGCGATTCCTCTGGTTTGGCGGGTCTCCATGGGCGGCGGTGATTACTCTCGATCAGGTGACCCGCCTGCTCGTTTGCCTTCTTCTTTTATAAAAAAAATAAAATAAACCTGTACCAACAAAGCACACACTTGTTTTGATGTTTGTCCTTAGCAAATAAAATCATTGGCCAAAACTAAAAAAATTAAAACAAAAATATATCAAATTTTACAATTTTTTTAATAGTAAAATTTACTGATTAATTTATAGCATTGTGTTATAAAATTAGTGGTATTTCATCTGCAAAGATGAATCGGTTGCAATAACCTTTGGATAGATGGCACTGTAGCGCAATAAGCACTCAAAAATAAAAACAGCAGTGACAAAATTCAGCGCTTACGTCAGCCTTCCCGGTAGCATAGCGGTCAGTGCAGCCGCCCGGACTGCGGAAGACCCAGGTTCGATCCTGGCTGGGTCGGGTGGGCGTTTAATTTTTTCACTGTATTTTATTAATATTTTATAAATATTTAAAAAATACATATATCTTTTAACACATAATTACATAAAGTTAATTGCCAGAAGTAATACACTAAGCACCACTTGTATAATTAAGTAAATAAATAGTAAACCTTGAACTCTAAATGTTTATATGGCCAAGGTTTGAGTTTGTTAAAAATAAATTATTTGAACAGTTACTCAGTAAACAAGAATGATTTTTAAGGCCTCACAAAAGTATGCATTTGTATAAATATTTTTTTAAACTAATGTTTTTTATAAATCTTATTGCACACGGGGAGAACGCAACATAACCTACCAATGCGGATATATGTGGATTATAAGGACTGTCATCTATCAACAACAACAACAAAAACTACCAACGCTTTTTTAACTGGATATAAAGCCTTGCCCGAAGAAGGTTGAGGTTTGGCTAGAGCCTTGACCATCGGTTTAACGTGCCCTTCGAAAGCACGAATGAGATAAACATTTTTGACAAAATCAAAAACTTGGTGCTTTCGAACAGTCTAAGGCACGTAATGAAGATTTAAAATAATGATCACCAAGCAAAAATTGATTGGAGATTACAAACAATTTTAAGATTAATTTTTTGCCAAAAATTTGGTGGTTCTTAAATCCAGTTACAGTTAAGAGTATATGCCTATAAGACCAAACAAAATAACTTAATTTTATTAAACAAAATAAATAAAAAATATATAGGTAATTCTAACCCTACAATATCATCATTCATATCATTCTAATAACATTTTTGTTTAAAAATGCTCTGTTCCTTTATTGTTACTTTGGGTACTGCCCTTACTAACAAAGGAGTTCCGATCGAGCGGAGCATCATGTCTGCATGTTCTCAATTCGTGATTGTAACAAGAACGCAAGTACCTACGTACTTTATAGGCATAAACACGGTATAAACAATATGGGTATGCACATACATACCTATATTGCTTAAGGTCACTCTGACATCGGCTTTTATGCCGTTTTATGCGCACAAGTTCAAGTTAAGGCATGAATATCCTGTCTGTTTACAAAAATATATGTAGTTAATTTATTTTTTGCGGTTGGCCTTTATCTCGCCTATCGTAATTGATGATACAAATGAAGGTGGAAGCGCATCACATCGTCGCATCCTCAACAACTAAAAAACTGGTTAAATTAATCGTCGAAACTGAACACTACAACTTACACGTTCATACGATGGTGATACCAAGCCAGGCGGACTTAAAACCAGCAGCATTACGAAAACATTAACACGTATTCCTGCTAGGAATCAAATCCAGGCCCCAAGCTCTAAGTTTAAGGCTGATGGCCTAACCACTATAGCACAGATGCGGCAAATGTCATTACCCCTGCACGTTCATTACTGAGTCACGTGAACATCTTGACGGCATGATAAATCTAAGGGCACTGTTGCCTCCCGATGGATTACCTGACTCCGAAAATAGACAGCAGCATTCCCAGCTAATGAGAGTGCTATTTCCAGCTTATAGCGTCGGCGACGGCACCGCAAAAAGTAGGCTGTATGGCCATAGCCGAGTCGTCTGCACGCAGTTGAAGGTTCTGCACTATTTACAGTATAGGTTAATTTTAAATTTTTATGACCAGCTTCTTTACCGTTCACGTAGTGTAAATACCTGATTTTGATCGTGGTTCTAAGTAGGCTGGTAATCGATATCACGGCAAAAAATGTTTGATGCCTTCTGTTGAGGACAGGGCACGAGAAATGAGACCACTTTTTCCCGTTATTGATGTTTATTGTCAACTTTTTACATATTTTTATAAAAAGATGTCACTGAAATTTTGAATTTGGAAGGTAGACCAAAGAGAGATCCAAAGAGGCTGTAACGTTGCTGGTCGGTAACACCGTCCTTAAGCACCTGCCAACGTCAGGAAGAAAAGAATACTTGATGTATAGAAGAAACTAAAATTATAGCTATAGAAGAAGTTAAGGCTAAAATAACAGATCACTTTAATCAGAAACCTCAACTACTTAAGAGCTTGCTGTCTTACCTCTATTTTTCGGAACTCAACAATACAACCAAAGTTGCTGTTACTGCGACAGACGATAGTAGAAGCTAGTCAGCCATAATAAAAACCAGTCTTACCAACAAAAAATTTGTTATAACCTCTAGACCAAAGACACGGACATATATGATCTTTATAGAATTAGTAATAATAAATACAAAGAAACAATTTAATTTCAAATTGGTACCATTAAAACAACAAATCAGAAAGTGTATTAACATTTCTGAACATTAAAAAACTAACTCGAGTCTCGAGTCAAAGTCTTGAAACGCACTTGACAGTTTATATGCAGTGCAGAACCCTGCCTAGGCGCCATCGCGCGGCGCCTTAATACGCCAGGAGCGGGTAATTTAATCACCCCGGTCTGTATAAATAGCTGAGCCATGAAGGATGGTCTTAATTTTTTACTTCCTAACACGATCGAGAAACTCTGCCAGTCTATTAATAAGAATTACGTGATAAAAAGTAAATGGCGAGGTGGTGGTAAAGTGGACATGTGGCGCCAGTATATACGGTCAACCTTAGTATTTAAACACTGTTTAGTACTTTGTGTTAAGTACTAACTGTAACTAGTCTGCCTAGGACTCTTATTTTAATTTAAAGTGGCTTCAACATTAAAGAGTACCTATAAAAACAGGTTACTTTAAGATCGTAGTAGAACCTCAGAACATTATCTAAGTTATTATTATTCTGAGGGTAGAACTGTCAGTGTCTACGGTATCAACTTGTAGGACATCTATACGAGACGGCAAGCGTGTAGCTACTTTCCACGCTGACTGTTCTACGAATACTCACTTCTAACTAAATACGTTGTGTTATTCTGTATATATTTACAAAGTAAGTTTAATAAATCGCAGATTGGTAAATGTAAGAAAAAAACTTAAGGAAATATCACTGGTACCCTGCCCATGCTTTACCATCGACTTCTCAGAACGTTATTTGTATTCAATACACATTATGCGTAATTTTATTAAGCGACGTAACAGATAATGTATTCTCACAAAAGGATAATTCCGTATCGTAACTTTACGAGTGTATGGATTATAAAGGCATAAATTATGAGTATGTACCGGCATGATAAATAAGATCAATTCTCAATGAGAACTGGTGGAGCGGGTTCGACCTCAAAATACCTTTGTTTAATAGCTCGCGTAAAGTATGTGATTAGGCGTCTTATGATGAATCACCAGTGTTTGTTCTACTGATCTTAATTGAATAAATTCACGTTTAACGCACAGATACATCTCGTTTCGGTTCCGATATCCGTGTCTGGGTGCCAAGTGCGAGTGTCATTCGCCATTCTGTGAGTTTATTTACTATCCGTATTCATTCGATTACGTTAACCAGAACGAGAATTTGTATGGCAAAATGTTAACTCGGGACTTCTTGTCGGGAAAGTGAAGAGTCATGTCTGCGGTTTTGTTTTATTTTCTATAAAATTTGTGTTATGTCGAATATTAATGTGAAATAATGGTGGATTATTAACCGTTAAGTGTGCATGAGTGTTGGCAAATGAAACAAAACAGTGCAACGTCGTCACTTTTCAAATTCTCTCAAGAATTCCGCCCGAGGACTTAGTAAAGCACCACATCTTTACTTAGATACTCGAGGGGTTGGGGGGTATATCATTTCTCGCTTTTCATTTTTGTTATCATTTATCATCATCATACACGATGGAAATATTGTTTTTAATATTTGTATTACTTGTAAGAAAAATTACTTTGACACTGGCTAAATGTGCTAATCGCACGAAGCCATCAAATTAAGAAAAAAAAAATTAACTCTTCTCGTATGCCGCCAGGAGGCGCTGCTTCAATGCCATACTAATTTTCGTTTTCGTAAACGAAATCGAATGAATACGAATAGTACAGAAAACTTACACTAGGCCCCCTGGTCTAAGGATAGTATTTGACTCTAAGGAACTGTTGTCATGCTATGTCGGAATGATAGCATTACATTAGCAACCCTTAACAAAATTTATAGAATAAACATTTTTGACATTACTGACAGCTGTGACACAGTTCATACTAGTACAGCTGTCAACGTTAACCTCTGTATAGCTCATTTAATGTTCCATCTAATTTATAAGAGGATATTTTGTAACTTAGAATGTGAAATAAAAATATATTATTATTATTATTATTATTTTTACTATGTCTTAAATGGATACTTTTTTAAATGGGCTTAGTAGTTAATTATTTTATGTGACATTTAATGTGATAGTTTATTGTTACTTAGTTTTGACGTCAATAAGTGCCTAAAGGCTAATATCGAATAAACGACTTATCTTTGACTTTGAAAAATATCCACTTAACATCTGCGTAGCATGGAGTGGGGAAGTGTACGTTTCCCATTTTGAGATTCGGAATGTGTCTGGCTTTAGTAAAATGTATGTAGTCCAAACATAAAACTGTGAATTCATGTTTTGTAGCCATCGTTTCTACGGACTATGAATAAGATGTGAAGTAATATTTTCGTAATAAGAGAACAAAAAGAAGAATAAAACTAATGCGTTTTAATAAGGTTGAACCAATGGGTAACTGACGTTTCGGACACATTATATTCGGACGCAGTGTCCGAATTGACACTTATACCACAACGATATTCATAAAAAAGGCTTACTATATTAAAATGTAAGGATACATAAAAGAGTTCTTTTTTATGGCAGTTTTTGTTTCTTATTACCTGTCGCCATCATGTGGCGTCTCCTCCAACATTTTCTTAGTATTACGTGCGCCACGCAGAACCTTATTCGCGGAAGTTATGAATTATTTATTTAAAATTATTCCTTAAACCAGTTTGTAAATAATTAAATACTATCTATGTATAAAATATAGTTACTTTAAAATTTATTTATTATAGAAGATAATAATTGATTTCCTATTGATCTATTGGATAATTCGTTTTAACTACAGGATGAGTGGTCACCTCAGTTCTCTTCACCATAAAGCTTATATTTAATACGAGTTGTAAGAGATTTCCATTCTTAAGTTTGGAAAAAAGACTTTATTTTAAGAATAAAAAGCAATTTTGTTAATGTGTGACAAAAAAGTACTTTTAAAAATTGGAGTTTCAAATAGAGCAAATAAATCTTCTACAACAAAATATAACCTTTGGTAGATGAACAAATAAGCAATGAGGAGAGGATGATTTTTAGATTTTTATTTTATCTTTTATCTACGGCTATAACTTTGCTAGGTTAACTCACTAGCACGCTTGCAAGCGCTACTATTTATGTACTATAAACGCTTAAACTGCTTTTTAGCATCGGCGTTCAGTAAAACATTTTGAGTTATAAATTCAGCAATAAACATATTTTATCAGGACGTAGACTTTAACGTTTGCAACTAAATCTCACTTGCTTGAACAACATCAAGTTTAAGTAGGTTTCCCAAACAAATATGGTCTAATACACTGAGACACAAATTTTATTTTGGTAACCTTAATTTTTTGTATTGCGAGTGTGTTTACCATTTGGTCACATGAGAGCCCCGCTTTCTATTAAAAAGTAAAGTTGCATTGAATGACTTGCCGAATATAAAATCGGGGGCACTAGAACCGTGCGAGTAATCGGTGGGCTGTCAAAATTAATAATGTGTGGACAGAAGAACCTGGTTTCCAGTTCGGGCCCCTGACAGGTGACATACTGTACCAGCTCTCCAATCCACCGAAGTGGGACGTAGCCAAACAACGTGTATTAGGCATGCGTATCTTTCACCGGTCGTGACTTCGAGACGTGCTAATCATGAACTTTATTTGCGGAATACGTCACGGTCACTGACTACTTGGAACGGCTTAACATATTATTAAAGGGGTATTTTTAATATTTACCATCCGCTGACATAAGATTGTACTTTAAGTGATTTAAATGGATTTCCTTATTAAGTTTCATGAAAGAAGAGAACCTACTGCCATTTGCGTGTTCAAAAAGATATTTCTCTTTTAATGTGAGCAAAATGTATTTTTTTTACGTTACAAACTTAATGAAATATTTGTCTATACCACGCTTATACTCGTACAACATTTATATAAAATTTGCATTTAAATTGTTATCTTGTAGACGCCGCAGACTCATATTTTTGCTTAATAACTAATAAAATAGACTTGGTAAAAAGATAATGCATATTAATGCCATATCGTATAAATAAGAAGCCTGCTTTCGTTATATAATACTGCTGCTGCTATGCTTGACCAAGCAGGTTAGCTGTAAGCGTCCTACATGGACTGTACATGCGAATAAACTGCACTTGCTGACTCTAAAAAAAGGTACTAGTTCTAAAAATAAAAAACACGATTATAGAAATGTGTCCCGACTGGTTTGTAAAAAGTAATGCCTGTGGAAAGAACCTTGTGTAAGCAACACGCGCACCGGCGCCGGCGGCCGGCGGCTCCAACCTATGTTGGGGAGACGAGACGGCAGTGTTTGTAAATTCAGTGATCTTAGTTGGTTCTTGGCAACGAGAAACTATATTGACTAGAATTGAATTGAGTTTTGCGATAATACTATAGAGAAGTGTTCGCGATGAACAATATAGAGTTTTTCATATTTTTGTAATCTATTAAAAAGGGAAGGGTAAATGTAATGTTTTTATTGGTTTTCTAAAGTTTACTTGACTCCCTGTTTAAGGAGACAATTAGTGAGACATCTTTTGTCACTCAAACGATCCATGATGTCACGTGAAAAAGTAAACCGTAAAACAAAATTTTGTGCTGACGACCACAAGAGTCATAAACGTGTTCTTGAGTATTTTAAAAATATTTTCGTTATTATTTCTGCGAATTACCTTGCGCAGTTAAAGGTCAGCATTTGTAAATTGATCGTGTAAATACATACCTACACAAAACGAGGAATGTGTGTGTTTAGCGAATAAACAATAGGATGCACACTTAATTTTTATATTTTCTGTGATCTTAAACTAAACTTTATTGTTGACGTAAAAAAAGATTCTTATTTCAAGACCTTAATTAACCTGTAGTCTTAACTGTTAAAATAATGAACTATAAAATAAAATAATAAAAATAAACAATAAAAATAAAAGCGTTTATTGAAACTCTACAAAATTAAACAGGGCAACTATCATTTCAATCTAATGTAAAACATTAGGGCCACATTATAGTAATTTAGTTTAATTTACTTAATGATTCTTCATTTGTAGTTCTTTGTATTACATTATATCACTTGAAACTTGAGTAATAATTTTTTGTTTGTTAATGTTTGTTAGTAAATGGAAGGCTAATTGCAACCAGTGATTTAATTAACAGATGAATATAATTCCCCAGTACTTTTTAGTAATATGAAAATGATTTTAAATATTGTATTGTTTTGACAGGTAATGCCTTTGCATACCAGAGACGCAAACACGTTTTCTAACTACAATTTAAATACTTATAAAATTTGCGGTCGTCAAACAAAATTAGGTACATATTTGGGTTCGGATCTTAACGTTTACAAAAGAATCGTAAAAAATACTATTAAAATAATATTTCAAGCCCCAGTTTTTACAACAAGTAATTTGGAAATAGCAAATGTAACAATTGCCGTTGGTTACTTTTTAAACGACATCAAAAAAGAAGGAGTTTTTCAATTCGGCGAAATATTTTTGTTTAGAAATATAGATATATTTTATTTATTTATAAATAAATTATAAATCTTTGTATTAAAATGGTGAACTTACTTTTCCAGGCGATCGCCGAGTTTGTCGGAGTGGTGACTCTCCTTTGGCTTGGTCAGGTCCGCGTCGAACAGGTCCCGCTTGAAGCCCCGCCAGAAAGTGGGCATCATCCACACGAACCATGCTCGCGAGAAAAAGTTCGCCCTAATGTAGTTGTTGGTCTTCTTCACGCGCTCCTTCGGCGGAATCTTCATCGGGTCGCTCGGACCTTTATTGCCACTAACCATTTTAACAGTTTCTTGTAATAAAATTAATTGAAAAAAAAACAATTACGTAATCTGATAAAAAAAACAGATCGGCTTTCCCTCACAAATTTAATAGCTTGCAAAAAACGACATTTTAATTTAAAAACTCGCAAACGCAGTAGTGCTGCCGGATAGCGACCGGAGCGCACGCGCAGAGGTGCGGACGACGCGCTAATGTTCCGCCTACTGAGGGCGCGCGTGCGACTATTTACAGTATAAACGTAACTGCACTCTGCTGGTAGCTTATCTACTTTGTCTTCTGCTCTGCCGCCCTCACACCCCTCGTAGCCTTTTCAATTAGCTCTGGGCTTCCCGGAAGCTTGGCGACATTACCATTGTTTCTGTTCTGATGTTGATTTAAAGGCAGTGACAATAATTAGTAAAACAGCAAAGTAAGTGCTAGGCATCTGTTGCTGAATTGCAGAAACACAAGTTTGTTTCTGCGTAGTATAGTTATTGCAAGTTGGGCACATTTAAAATGTTATTTTGTTACATTTTGTAATATTAAAACAACAACATCGCAGTTTTAACTGTGTGATTAGCGGCATTAACATTATTTTCGACCAAAATTTCTTAGCCATCAGCCAGGCGTAGTGCGTAATAGGAAACACACTAAATTACGCGTCTTAAATAAGATTGATATTAAGGTTTTTAAACCTTAGTGCCTCCACTAAAGTAAACCAACATTTATAATAAACTCTGCCTAGCTAAGGGTTAAAAGCTCTATTAACTTAGTAGGTATATCAAAGAAAAAATTGTTATTATATTTTTAAAAGCTAGATATAAGTAGGTTACTAAGTACAAAAAAAGTGTCTTTGTAGTTTATTATTGGTTTAACTGTGGTTTAGCGGCCTTGCGTTGAATTCGTTTCCTATGTCCATACAATGCATATTATAGCTTATTTATAACATAGTCGTATGATGGGCCAAACTGCCATTTAGCTATGTGCATAAAAACCAGCTATTATAAATCTATTTTATCTAAAATTTGGGTTTTGTATTTTTGACCGATTAAAACAGTGAGAGTTTCATTTTGTTTAAAAAAAGTAAAAGATAATATACTGTATACTTTGCACTGCAAAAATTGCTGGACATTTAAGTCGTGCAATTCTTAGGTGGTATATTAGAGACAACATGTTGGATCTTCTTTTTTTGTAGAGTTGGAAGATTTTATAGTATTTTTTTCGTTAAGAGCGTTTATGCCGCACACTAGCGTCCCCAATGAAAAAAACCACATCTAGTAATTAGAGATAGAAAATCAAATTATGCTCAACAAACTATTTGAATGAAGTAATTTAGCATTTTTATGTCACTTAATGAACATCTGACATGTTATGGTTCAGTTAAATACGACGTTATAGTTAAAAGTGGCCATTTTTAGCTGTAACGTCTTTTTAACTTTTTTTTTTTAACTAATTTAACTAAACTAAAACATGTCAGATGTTCATTAGGTGACGTAAAAATGCTAAATTACTTCATTCAAATAGTTTGTTCAGCATAATTTGATTTTCTATCTCTAATTACTAGATATGTTTTTTTTTCATTGGCGGCGCAATTGTGCGACGTAAATCTCTTAAGACCGCTTTGGCTTTTGTTTCTGAGATCTGTCGGCTTATTATATCCAAATGAATGATTCGATATTGTTCAAATCTATAAGCCAACTCTGCTTAAAAAATTCTATGCTTGAGGAAAATACAGAGATTTAGTGATCAGGCAATTAAAAATAAAACGTTTATGCAACAATTTTGTTACATAAAAAAGCGATTTGAAACTTGCTACAGTGGACTTGAACAACGTGGATTGCATAAATTTATTTGAATAAACGTTGTTTAAATAATTGCCTGATAAGTCAATTTCTGTGTTTTTCTATAAGTATAGAAAGTTACATAAGGCATCGTGAGGAGTAAACTCTCTTCTCATAATATAATTTACAGATTAAGTAGTTCGTTGTTGTAGCTTGTTTGTTGTTCTTGAAAGGATTCTACCTAACCTAGCTAAAGATTGCGATAATATTCCCAACAACCCCTATTTACCTATCACACTAATATTATAAAAACGAAAGTTTGTGTGTATGTGTGTATATTTGTTGTTTCTTCACGCTGCAACGGATTTGGATGAAATTCGGCATACAGAGAATTTATCTTTTTATCCCGATATTCCCACGGGAACGGAAACCACGCGGGTAATACTGCGGGCGGCCGTTAGTTATGATCATAACCACTCCTTCGCTCTGTTGGAAAATGTTAGACATCATTTATCTTTACTTTAAAGTTATTTATACATAAAACAAAACTGTCGGCCTGTAAATAAATATAATATCAGCTAAAAACGGTTTCAAGTAAATTATTGTTTTGAAGTGTACGAATCTTCATAGGCTTGTTTGTTTTTCCTTCTCATTCCTATAATCGTTACTTCTCATAACAAATTTTTAAGAGAATTTCAATATTCGCATGTCAATTCCGAGAAAGATACCATATATTTGATCAAGGTTTGACAAGTGGAAAATTTTGACTGGATATCCTTGAAATGCATGTCAATAGTACAGCTACATTTACTGCATCACGTGTTAAGCTTTGGCCACACCAAAGGCGGAGTCGAAGCGTAGCGGGTGGTGACTATTATAATCACACTTATCGATTGCTAGATTTCCATATGAGGAATATGGGAAATTCGTCACAATCAAGCTATTTGATTTTGAAAAATTCCCATAGTTCTTCCACTTTATAGTTCTAGATGTGAGTTGTGGGCAGATTACCTACAATGGGACCCAGTTACCTTACGATTTACCAGAGGTAAGACCTTGCTTGGTTTTTACCAATTTATTTTATTTATTTATAAGTTTATGTACACACATAAAAGGGTAACAAAATAAGCTCTACGGGTGAATGCAGTACAAGCGCTGCTTATTTCAGTTCTGAAATATCTATATTTCTCTTTATATATTTATTTCTATATACATTTCCATATCTATATTTATTGTGTTAAATACAGCCTGTTATGACTTTTACATCCCAACCAGGCGTGCGTTTCCACCAGAGCTGTGCGAGGTAGCTAGGCGGTGCGTGACGAAAATATCCACCAATAAGATTACTTCCTCTTCCTTGCGGTGTAAAATGGAGTAATCCTACCTCTAGTACAGCTCTGGTGGAAGGCAGCCCTATGGTGGCTGAACAGGCTCGGAGTCTTTCAAGCATCAGGCTCCTAGAAGGGTCCCTATACCAGTCTACATTGTTCCAGGGTTTCTTAAGTATCCGAAAAAGTGTTTCCATACCTCTATTGATCGACTGTGTCCTCTCTCAAGACTGCGTAGGAGTGTCCGTCTTTATACTTATCCAGAGCGTCCGGAATGTTTATAAGTGCATAATTATAAAAGTAAGTACCTATACCTCGGTTTTGAAGAATCGTTTTTGTTTTGTTTATATAATTTAACGCAAATTTTGTTGCGAAACAAATCACAAAAACACAAAAAATCCTGCTCGTGGAATTTGTTTCAACATTTGTGTTTTTGTAATTGAAGAGCCGTGTTTTAGGGTAGGGATGGACCAGGTAAAGAGCGTGTCAAACGGGTACTTGTATTCATCGCCCACGATCGATGTCTTGCTTCTTTGATAGTGTGCATGTATGGCTTGTCTTGGTGTGTAGTAAAGGTAAATCAAACGTCCTGCGTCGGCGTCGCAACCGCTTTGTAACTTGAGTAAAAATCGTACAGAGGACGGAGAAAGGAGGAAAAAAGTAGAATTTAATTTAAAAAATACTTTATTATTGGAATAATAATAACGATTGATTATCTATAATTATTATTATCTATTTTCTATTTTTTTCTATTTAAGTGCCATACAGCTACTTAATTTTGCCATTGCTACTGTTCTTTGTATTTAAAGAGGTTTAGAAACACTACATCTCGCGGGGCACCGCTCCGCTTTTACTCTACTTTTGGTGTAAAGAAGGCGTTATTCATCAACTGAAGGCAAACCCGGGAGCGTCTTATTAAATTGGCCTTTTTCATCTATGTCAATGTCAAACTTTCATTACAATATTTGTTTACGACTATCTCTTATTATATGGTCAAGGCGTTGACATAGATGAAAATGGCGAATAAATTATTTTCGCCGCATTCTTGCCACGAATAAATTTGTTTACTCCTTGTCAGCGTCAAACTTTCGATGGATGATTCATCTTGGATGTTTTATAAACTGAGCTCAAGCGAAAAAAAATTTACTTTAATTATCTGCAGTACATCTTAGTACCTATTATTTTCGTTGATTACAAAAGGGAAGCCACAATTGCAATAGCTAAACCTGGGATGAGGACCAAATTATCTTTAGCTCTTTTTTGCTTTAGAAATTACAGGTAAAACTTGGCCAGCATTGAGGTTATAAACATCTTGTATTGTGCTGCAGTGCATGCAGGAAAGCTTGCGTTTTGTGACAGATATAGACACTGTTAGTACTGACATACTGACAAGACGAAGCCTACAGTGTTTTTGAATATTTGCTGCCGGCTGCGAATCACCTATAAAGCTTCACCCGATAGGTAACAAAGCGCGAAAACGCAAGTTAAATAAAATGTATTAACAAAGTGAAAACAAGTAATCGCTACATATTAAAAGTATGGCTATGTGGAGGCGGATGGTATCATCTCCATAATACATCTTCCTGTGGCGTGTGATACTTCTGATTTGTTATTGTAGCGTGCAGTAGCGGTGGGGTCATCAGTCGCCACAATGCGCCCCACACAATGCCACCAATACCGCTCCATTGACAGCCATCACGGCCGATCGCTTTGTCACATATCTATGTTCTAGACTTGCGCAAAGTAACCCCGGAAAAATATTGGAGCCCCTCCAAATTTTTCCAAACAAAAAGTATATGTACAGTGAGCAAATAATCAATTATATTAGGTCCAATAAGATCCTTTCGGTCTTTATAAGTTATATTAAATCACGAAAGGCACGCTTTGGTATTGAGGTACCTACCCTAACAATATTCAGTAAGGAGGTATATCTTTCACTTCGACCGTTTGAAGAAGCTAGTTGTCGCTCTTTCTGACTCCTTGTAGTGTGAATTGTTTTGCTGGATAAAGTGATTGGAGAAATTATCTGGATATAGAGAATGTGCTAAGATAATCAAAACGGTAGGATATGATATATCCTGAGTGGTATATATAATATATATGTACCTCATGGATATAACTGAATACAAAGTGATCAAAGTTTACTATGCTTGGATATCCTTCATCAAAATTGGCTAATATAATAACAAACAGCTTTAAAGGCCAATGTTTGCTTTCAACCTTCGTTTCTATATTTTCAACATAGGATAACTATTAAAATATCAATGTGATGAATAGAGGATGTAATTTTAAAAGGAAAAAGAATATCAGGCTTCTAGTTTTATCCCCAACGAAGTTATAGGGGGTCGAAAATGGCCTGAACTGCTTCGAGAAAATAATGGTACGGGGCGTGCCGTTTTTTTGCTCGACTTGGCGGGGGCACTGCCGTGCCCCCAGATAAGTTTTTTAATAACACATTGCCTGTTCGATATTTATAAAATAAAGAAAGTGTAATAAACTTGTTTTATTAAAAAATCCTCATAATAAAAATAAAATATTTCAACTAATTTCAACTATTTCAACTAATGCATCATTATCTTGGTCACAATCCCGTTAATAATTTACTCTTCACCATCATCATCATCATCATCATCATTTTCAGCCCGTATCTACCCACTGCTGGGCATAAGGTAGGCCTCCTCCATGTTACGCCAATCCATTCTGTTTTGAGCTGATCGCATCCAGGTTTTTCCAGCGACCAGCTCTATATCTCTGGCCCATCTAGCAGGCGGTCGGCCTGCGCTCCGCTTGTCCGTCCTCGGCAGCCATTTCATAAGGGGTTTTCTCCACCGTTTTAATTTACTCTTATGTAAAACTAAAATGTAAAATAAATGTAAAATAAATTGTAAAATAATACAACGAATACTAGCTTAATATGCTTTAGAAATTACAATGTAGTTTGAATTTCGGAAACGATATTTTTGTATAATACTGGGTAATCTGTAATAATTTAAGTGTAAGATAATTGAACGAGTACGAGTATAGGCATGCCACAGGTATATTTCATTTGGTTTGATGGTTGATTTCATTTGGTCACCCGAATTTGTTTTATATTGAGCAAAGGTAAACAACAGTGGCGGGGCCTTCGCGGTGTTTCGTGCGTCCGAGCGCTCACGTGGTGCGATTGCGAGTTGACGAACATCGATGTGATCTGGAAAAATCCAACGCGAAACGCCTTATTTGATTACGAAAGAGCCTCATTTGTATGTTCCAATGATTTTATGACAACAAAAACCTTTTATTTCTGATTCAACTTTTTTATTATTACACGTTTGCAATGTTGAATCAGGGAGGTCATTAAACCGCCTCTTTAGTGGTTAGACCAAGGTTTCAATTCCCAGCGTTAGTGTACATCTAGGTGTACTTATGTGATAAAAGTCTGTGTCGCTATATCAAAACTGTTCCGTCAATTAGAGGTAAGGTAACCACGAAGCTATAGCTAAAAGTAGGTAGCCAGGTTCCTTAGTATTTTAAATTAAGATCGTCATATATGTCAAGCGTGATGTATGTATCAATGCTGATGAAAAAAATGCTAGTTGTATTTACGTCTACTTAATAGCTTTGCAGCTTAAAATTAAGACATTAATGTTAAATTCTAATAATAGAAAACCTTTTTTGTGATGTAATTTTAACGAGGCATATTAACACTAGCATGTCAGATCATTGTATATTGCGTTGAAGTTTATTCTATTGACATCATTATAAGTAGTTCTCACACTGCATTGTATTGTACAATACTACAGTTCTCAATGTACGTTTTATTGTATATGTGACAAGCGAATGCTTGCGAATTCACCTGTATTCCGTGAATTTTTATACATACTTACTTACATACTTACTTTTTAGCGAATGTCTACATTCTTTAAGGAGTCTACACACATCAGAACAATAACTTATTGTTCTGATCTACACACAAATCTCAAGTTTGCAGGCATTATAGTTCCTATGGTTTTATGATAAGTCAGTAAATAAGTGGCATTTGTTTTGTATACATTATAAGTGTTGAAGTTTTCATTAAGAAATAAAAAATTAACTTAGTAAGCCGTCCGAGCGACATAAACGCCAATTCTAACACTAAGCTAAGTTCTTTCTCTTTATGCCGAGTTAAAGGCTTACACGTCAACTACTACACAAGCAAAGCAGGTAGGCAGTAGGACAGGGTCTATAAATAGCAGACTGTCTACTATGGTCATAGGCGGGCTGGACCGTTAGCGGACGGCTGCTGGCGCCGGCGCCGACTCTCCCACTTTTTATCCTCGGTTCACTGAATCTAAACTCAACGTGCTTCACGACGCCGGCGCCGATGACTGGTAATTAGGTCTAGAAATATAACGAGTGTCACGTGATATGCTATCTAAAGCTGCTCCAACGACGTACCTCAATTGGGAGATAATGACTTGAAAAAAGCGAAACTGGACGCGTGATCGGTCTGTTGCTTCCATTTTTAATGGATATAGACATTATTCTTATTTGTTTAATTAAAATATAATGTTTATATTGTAAGATAAAGTACAAAAGGAACATCAACAGTTTTAATTAAGTTGTTGGTAAAGCGAACATGTTTGCTCGTGCTGCGGGTAAAACAAATCAACATTTCCTTTGAATTGAACAAGAAAATAAGTAATGTTCTTTGTTGGCTTAAAAAAATGAAGGCATCAACGAGATAAGTTTTTTGTTCTGCCAAATACGTAGGTATATTAATCTCACGTGTAAATCTGTACATAAAGACAACTCGAAATTTTCCGTAGAATTAAGTTTTTGTTGATAAATAACTGTTGTAGAGCTTTGTTGAAGTTGTTTTTGCTACATTACGCGTTGTCTTCAAAACGTTATTATTAGGGAAGGTTGATCTCAAGATTCGAACAATAAGTTTTGTAAGCGACTTTTTATGAGTAAATGACCACTTTAAGAATATTATTTTAAGAAGCGATTGTGTCTAGTATAGGATAATAATAGAGATATAGATAAAGATAAGCATGTGCATAATCGTTAGTAACGCTTAACCATGATAAGTTTAGTGGAATGAGAAGTGATGTTGTATGATTCTCAAACTGAAATGTTTGGTTTAAACGTGTCATCTTAGAAGAACAACCGAGACCCGGCATTGCGAAAGCTTATCATTTATCATTCATCATCTGTGAAGAAAACATATAAAACAGTTAAAACGAAAAACTTGTCTGTTCTAGAGAAAAACAAAGACTAATAGGAAACGCCAATGACAAATTATTTTATATCTATATTATCACTACATAGTATAAAACAAAGTCGTTTCCAGCTGTCTGTCGCTATGTATGCTTAGATCTTTAAAACTACGCAACGGATTTTGCTGCGGTTCTTTTAGGATTCCGTACCTCAAAAGGAAAAAACGGAACCCTTATAGGATCACTTTGTTGTCCGTCTGTCCGTATGTCCGTCTGTCTGTCTGTCAAGACCCTTTATCTCGGGAACGCGTGGAGGTAAGTTGAAATTAAACCATATACTCAGGTCTACGGTCCCTTGAAGTTGTGAAAAAATCAAACTTCTAAGTTAACGAAAAAAAAAGACACGGCCGTTTATGTCGCAAAAAACGTATATTTCGACACTCTCAAGGGAATCAAAATTCATAGGGTATTTGCCGTTGACCTAGAACTACGAAGTTTGGCAAATAATATCGTCTTATACTACAAGTACAGGAAAAAATCTGAAAACTATACATATTTAATGAAATCACAAAAAAACAGGGTCTTTATGCTAGGAGCGGGGGTCCAAATTTTGAAGTAAGTTAACCGTGTCATGTCGGGTATCGTATGAAAGGGCTTCATTTACACAAGCTTATACAGATTTTTAATTATTTTTATGATGTATAGTTTTTGATTTATGACGAAATATGAAAAAATAAATACAAAAGTGTGTACGGAACCCTCGGTGGGCGAGTCAGACCCTTGTCCGGTTTTTTTAATAGATAGAGTGATTCAAGAGGAAGGTTTATATGTATAACTAGCTTTTGTTCGCGGCTTTGCTCATGTGGGCTACACGACTTGTGTTTATTCGTAATAAAAGCCAAACTTATTAAAGGTAAATATCATAAGGGTATAAGTAAAAAGTTTTCTAACACAAAACAACGTAATAAAGATCACTCTGTATAAGTAATTTTGGTCCGTTTTGAAACCTCCTGTACAAATTGCCATCCCCTACTTAAGGGATCATTTTCCAAAAATTATGAAACACTTTACAATTTCTTACCAGGCCCAATACCGAAATTTAAGGAATGACAGATTACCATAACCTTTCCACCCTTATTTCACCTCTCTAGGGGAGGTTTTTAGAAAAATACTAAAACACGTCATTCTTTATTTTTATCGAAAATTTATAGATCGATTAAATTATTAATTTTGATAGTTATTACTTAAAAAATAACGATTTCCCCAAAAAAAATTCTTCCCTTTTTACTCTTTTAAAACAAAATAAACAAAATTCCTGAGACACGTCATTCTTTATTTCTTATCAAGAAGCCAAATACCAATTTTCATGTATTTTACTTCAAAACTGACGGACTTTCTTACAAACTTTCACCCCCTATTTGACCCCTTTAGGGTGTGATTTTCGTAAAATCCTTTCTTAGTGGCTGGTTACGTCACTCAATTTACCCACAGACCAAATTTCATCTATTCAGCTTCAGCGGTTTAGGCTCGGCGATGATGAATCAGTCAGGCCAAGTCATTATATGTATATAAATACATGCATAGAATTGGACCGGGTACTCAAGCGGACGAAGTCACGAGCGGGCCGCTAGTTTTAAATAAGCCCATTGAAATCTTTAGTAATGAGACACACAACAACAAGCTCTTGTAAAACTGGACATAGAACCAGCACCTCGGTAGCTCAGATGAAAAAGATCATCATCGTGATCATTCAGGAACTATTGTTTATATATTATTTGTTGGCGACGAAAACTGTGTCGAGAACTGGGCTTAAACTGTCGAACACTGGTGCCACTACGTATCTTTATTTTTCAAAGATAACTCCGTTAAAAGCTAGTTTGATACAACTCTAACTTTAATAAACCATATAACTTGTATGCACTTCTCTGTCCCAAACTGCAGCACTAGATATGCTTTGCAAGCGAATGTGTTGGATGTTACATTTTAATTACATAGTTAATTACTTACATATGTACCTAGTTAATAATTAATTGTCAGCTTTTTAAAGAGCTGGATGAGCTATGCCCAGTGGACTAGTATAGGCTGATAGGCTTTAATTTAAAGTTGGCGTTCACACTTAACAAATTTCTCCATGTACTTACTTCTTATTATTTTGTTTCAGACAATTTTTATGGAAAATGTATGGATTGTACGGTTAGCAACGGAAGTCATTAAACTCTTTATGTAATCGTTTAATATGTAGTACCATGTCACAACACTGGTAGAATAGACAAACGCCTGTCGTTTTTTAGTCCTTTTTATAAAAGTTCTAGCTACCTTTATGCGTAGTACGCGTCCTTTGTAGTATCTACCTACGAATATATTTTATAACTCACAAGTTTAGAAGATTTGAAATATATTAAATGATTTTTAAAGTAAAAACTTTCAAAGATTTTATCATAGTAGTTACCTGCATTTTGATAGGCAACGTTTGAAAGCTGCGTAATTATACCATAAATATAGAAGGAAAACAAATCAAATAATGTCATTTCAGTAACTGTCAAAAACTCTAGAAAAATGGTTTCAAAATTTATTTTATTTTCATTTTAAATTCTATCCATTTTGTCTAAATTTTTGTACTCATGTGGCTAAAACCCCACAAAAGCAAATAGAAAATAATGTGAGAAGCGTTAAGCAGCCACATCGGTTGAGGGAATCAAGTATGGATCAGGTAAAGAGAAAGTGAAATGGAACGTTTTAAGGTGTTACATAAGCTTACTTCATTAATATTTCCGATTAATAACGTCACTATTATGATAAGGCGGATTACCTGTTTGTCTTTTCTCTTCTTATTCACGTCTCCAGACCGGCCGGACTACCTCACGACTGCATAGTGTGAGTCTTATCCACCATTCAATCACGAAAACAAGAATATGTATGGCATTGAAGCAGCGCCTCCTGGGTGCTGTGCAGCGCCTGCGAGTTTTATTTGCCATTAGATCAAGTTAACGAGAATTTGTATTGCAAAAGTCTAGCAATCCTCTCACCAAGGGCAAGGCCTCGAAACTATATTGCCAACAAATTACTCTCTTCTTTTGTCACCAGGATTCGGTGCTTCAATTACATAATATAAATGATCGAATGGAAACCTTTGTATTTTTGTATGTATGTATGTATATATGTATGTATGTATGTATGTATGTATGTATGTATGTACCGTAAAACATGGCAACTTTACCATATTTTTTGACAAAAATCGATATAATTCATTAATCATGAGACGTATGAGAAAGGTAACTATTTAAATATATTCATTTTACATTTGGCCTACAGTAACCTCATAATTAAACGTGCAGAAAGAAATAAAAGACCACAGGTAAATTTGCCAACTTTTTGGCAACTTTGCCTGGGTACATTATTTCATAAACTATTCCATCTACGACATCAATTTTGGTAAAGTTACCCTCTTTAGATGGCAATCTTCATGAGAGAAATAGAAATATTAGGACAGGTGTTTCAAAAATGGCAACAATTGACAATTGGTCAAGTTGCCATGGGGTTCTTTGCAATTTTCATACAAAAAACTTTCAATGCACAAGGTTGTCAAAAAACAAGAAGTGCGGTTGTTTTATTTTTGTTAAGTAAACAAGTGATTATGTATTACGAATCTCTAGGCACACTATGCGTGTTTCCATCACATAAGTTATTATAAACTATTTAACCATCTGAATGGTAAATTCCATCATTTCGTCACTATAGTTTTTATATGACCTTTGTTAGCGATGCGAATGTTATTTATTTGTTTAATTTTATATTTTATTTTTATTTATTTAATTAACGGTAGCTACTTAAAATTAAGTTACGAAAATGTTTGAAACACGGTTAAAGTTTGTAAATAGGCCGCGCGGCGGCGCGGCGGTCGCTTACTTGATGTACTTCTATGCTTAGGAGGCGCGCGACGTACGAAGTGCGGGGTTCGATCCTCCCTCCATTTTGAAATAGTACAAAACACAGCTCCACGTACAACGCACGGCTCCTATGCTCACAAAATTCTTTGCTGTATCAAAGTACCTACATTTTGAAAATATAAACTTTTTTGGTGCAATTTTGGATTTTCACTCGTACTACTTTCACCGTAACCCCTACAAGTGGTCCTTCGAGCCGGATCTTCATGTTTAATACTCCGCCAGCGAAGAAAATAATGGTGAACACCCGCAGTACTACGAGTAAGCAGCTGGACATCGAGAGAGAAAAGGAACTTCAAGCAAAGTTACTAATGGATACCAGAGCCCAGGAAACGCCACAGCCTACACCTGCAACAAAGAATGATGAGTACAAGATGAACAAATTATGTGCCGGTAGTGTTGTGAAATCGGAACGATATGTTTGTGCCAAACCGAATTCGCATGCATCGCGCCACTCGAAGAAATCTTCATCGTCTTCTATTCACGCACAGAAGAAGAAGCTGGAATTAGAGGCGGCTAAGGCAAAAGCACGCATTGAAATGGAGCTGATTGACAAGAAATTGGCGGCGGACCTCGCCGAACTTGATGAAGAAGAATACAGTCCACCATCTGAAACATCGGAGCAGAAACTTGGTGCTGGAAGTGATATAGAGAGGTGGGTGGAGCGCAGTCAACAGGAGCTGGAGCTGCAGCATGCTACTATGCTTGGAAAAGACAAGAGCAAGCCGCACACGTCGGGTTTCGCCGACACAGATGGGCCAGTTCAACAGCTAGCGGCCGCACTTAAAGATATGGTCACCTCCTCCACTATCCAGCAGAATAATAATCTTTTAAGTCGTCTTAGTACACCTAGAGATCTACCTACTTTTTACGGAGAACCAATGCAATGGCTTCAGTTTAAACACGCATATGAAGAATCGACCGAAGTGTGTACATTTACTGAGAAAGAAAACCTTTGGCGGTTACGCAAGTGTTTACGTGGTCCCGCTTATGATGCTGTAGCAGCCTTACTTATGAGTGGTACGTCACCTGCAGTCGTGATGTCAACTTTGGAGCTACAGTTCGGGAACGCCGAAGTCATATTGTCACGCATCACGATCGACATAAAGAAGATGTGTAACCTATCACCTGATTACCACCGAGAAATAGTGCCATTCTCCATTAAAGTAAAGAACTATGTGGCGGCGGTGCGAGCACTTGGCCGTGAAGAGTACTTACAAGGCATGGGGGTAGCTTCTATTGTATTATCCAAGTTACCTACTACCTTGGTCTCCAAGTGGGCAGACTACAGTTACCCGCTCATCTCCGTCGGCTCGCCTAAGTCAAGATTGGATTTGCTATCAGATTTCCTCACTGAAGAAGCCGTGAAGATATCTACATGCAGTGCTAGTTTGTTGCAACCGAAGACAGACACTAATTCTAAACGTAAACAATATGATAACGTGTACAATACACATACAGTTTTAGTGCAAAACGAACAAAGTGACGCGAAGTGCCGTTATTGTCGTACGTCTAATCACAAGTTAACTGAGTGTAAAAGGTTTAAAAAGTCGTTGCGCAAAGACAGATGGCTACACGTTAAGCGGTTCGGTATTTGCTATAAGTGTTTACTAATGCATCACCGTAGGGAAACGTGCCCCGCTCCTAACTGCGATGTTGACAATTGTGGGCAGCCTCATCACCGTTTGTTGCACTACATACCGCGTCAGGACCCTAGTGTATCTGTGCCCGTGTTAGAAACTGAAATTCCATCTGAAACAGTAACAAATGTAAACTTTAGCGGCTCCGTATTGTTAAAAGTCATGCCTATAAACATTCGCGGACCGAACGGAGTCGTAAATGCTACTGCTCTGCTTGACGACGGGTCAACTGTCTCGCTGATAAGCTCCGCCCTAGCCGCACAGGTGGGGCTGAGCGGCCGGCGGGAGTCCCTTCGTGTGCGTGGTGCATGGAACAATACTACACTGGTATGCGAATCTCAGATTGTAAACTTAACTCTAAGCGGTGTTGATAATTCTTTGTTTACTATTAATGCACGCGTTGTAGATGATCTTAATTTACCTAAGCAAAATTTAACTTCTATTAATTGTAAAAACTTTAAACACTTACATAACATTTGCCATAACTTTTGTAGTGAACAATTAAAACCTCAAGTTTTAATTGGACAAGACAATTACCATCTTCTCTTACCTTTGGAAACTAGGGTGGGTAGCTCTAATGAACCCTGTGCCACCCGGACTCCTCTGGGTTGGTGCCTGCATGGAAGGGTATCTGTCCACTTACCTGGCCCCATACGTCACTCCGCACTGTTTGTTACTAGTGACGACATGGAAACTGAAAATATTCTACGTGAGATTCATGAAGATGTACGGAGGTCGTTCTCTATTGAGTCAATGGGCGTGTCAGCTAAACCTAGACAGAACTCGGAAGACTTGCGCGCTGAGAGCATCCTAGAACGAACGTCCACTCTTATTGATGGCCAATGGCATGTGGGCTTACCGTGGAAGGATGAGAGGTGTGTGATGCCAGATTCATTCCCAACTGCTATATCTAGACTCAAGGGAGTAGAAAAGAAGATGACGAAAAATAACGAATATGCACAGAGGTACACAGAACGCATACAACATTTATTTGAAAACGAATACGCAAAGAAATTAAGTAACTTAGACGTTACACCTAGAACATGGTATTTGCCACACTTCGGAGTTGACAACCCGAATAAGAAAAAATTAAGGTTGGTTTTCGACGCAGCGGCTAAGACTAGCGGCGTGTCACTTAATGATTACTTAATAAAAGGGCCCGATCTACTCACGTCTTTATTCGGCATAATGTTGAGATTTAGAGAAAACCGAATAGCCGTTTCAGGCGACATTAAAGATATGTTCCTCAGGGTTAAGATAATACCGGAAGATCAAAATGCCTTCCGATTTATATACAGGGAAGAAACTGGACAGATTTGTACTTACGTCATGACCTCGTTAATCTTTGGTGCTAATTGTTCGCCCTTCATCGCTCAATTTATAAAAAATAGAAATGCAAAGCGGTTTGAGACGTCTATGCCTTCTGCAGCAGCTGCTATATATACTCAACATTACATGGATGACTATATAGACAGTTTACCCGATGAACAAACTGCAATAAAATTAGTCCATGACGTCATCTCCATTCATAAGGAGGGCGGCTTCGAGATACGCAACTTTACCAGCAATAGTAAAAGCGTATTAAATAGTCTACCGAAAGACAAACTTGGCGAGGCGGCTGTGCACTTTAAAATCGGACAACAGTATGAGGGCGAACGCACGCTGGGTTTAATATGGGATCCAAGCGACGATACATTGAGATTCGACGTGTCTTTTAAACGTATTCCGGAGAGTATAATTAACGGAACACAAAGGCCTACTAAAAGGGACATGCTAAGAGTTATGATGTCAATATTTGACGTATACGGCTTCCTATCACCATATACTGTAAACGGAAAAATCATATTGCAAGAAACCTGGAAATTAAAAATCAGCTGGGACGATTACGTAACCGACACAATATTTGCTAAGTGGTGTAAATGGATCACACTACTACAAACGTTACGTCACGTGCGCCTGCCCAGATACTATGCGAATGCAACAGCGAATGCAAGCACGAGCGAGACAGATAGTAATGCAAAACCGGTTCCCATTCAGCCTGCCGCGCAGCCACAGCGCGGAGCTCCCGTAGCTGCGATAACAGCGGATGGTTATAGATGCCTACAGTTGCATATATTTACGGATGCATCTACGAAGGCGATGTGCGCCGTCGCGTATTGGCGTTGGCTATGCAATAATGATTGTGTACAAGTAGCATTTATATCAAGTCGATGCCGCGTCGCGCCTGTCAAGCCCGTATCAGTACCGCGCTTAGAGCTTCAGGCTGCTGTGTTGGGTGCTAGACTGGCTGAAAGTATAATAAAAGAACATAAAATGAAACCTATAAAAGTAATCTTTTGGTGCGATTCCAGTACAGTACTGACATGGATTCGTAACGACGCGCGCAACTATAAACAATATGTCGCGCATCGTCTTGGCGAAATAGACGAACTTACAGATATAAATAACTGGAGATACATACCAACGAAGCTTAACGTAGCCGATGTCGCTACTAGAGAATCCTACGATTGTTCCATTTTAGAAAAAGAATGGGCACATGGACCTACCTTTCTGCGCAGCGATGAAAACCAGTGGCCCAGCGACTTGAAGTTCCTCGATTCTGAAAGGAAAGAAATAGAATCAGAAATGGTATACGTAAACACTACACATATAGAAAATAGAGTAGCTAACTTACCTGTACCTGACGTCACTAGATTCTCTTCTTGGCTTCGCTTACTTCGGGTGACTTCCGTTGTACTGAAATTTATAAATAAATGTAGGAAACTAAATTACGAATGTGATAATATTATGGAGAGGGCTGAAGTCCTATTACTGAAGCAGTCACAGGCGCTGTCGTTTGCCAAGGAGATAATGGAAATAAAAAACAATAGATGTGTATCAAAAACCAGTAAAATACTTACCTTATCGCCTTACCTTGACGAACATGAAGTCCTGCGCGTTGGTGGCCGCATTGGTGCTGCAGCTGGAGTACTGCCTGAAACAAAAAACCCTTTAATATTAGATGGGAGCAGTTACATTGCTAGATTGATAGTCCGATATTATCACCACTACTATGCTCACGGTAACCAGGAGACGGTAGTAAACGAAGTAAGGCAAAAGTACTGGATAACAAGATTGAGACCTGTAGTTAAAACCATAGCGTCTCAATGCATGACGTGTAGAATAAAGAAGAGTAAACCGGTTGTACCAAGAATGGGTGACTTACCCGACGCACGGATGGCTCATCACCAACGCCCCTTCACTTACTGCGGCGTAGACCTCTTTGGCCCTATGGAGGTCACAGTGGGAAGACGGAGAGAAAAGAGATACGGCGTTCTCTTTACTTGTTTAACCGTGCGAGCCATCCACCTAGAAGTTGTGGTTACACTTACCTCCGACTCCTTTATAATGGCTCTAAGACGGATGGCAGCGAGACGCGGCTGGCCCCAGTATTTATACTCTGACAACGGAACAAATCTGAGAGGAGCAGATGCGGAATTGAAAAGATCAATTCAATGTTTAGATGAAGAGGTCCTGAAAAACGAAGCTTTAAACCACGGCACTATATGGAAATTTATACCGCCTGTGAGTCCACATTGGGGTGGAGCTTGGGAAAGGCTTATTAGGAGCGTTAAGAACAGCTTGAAAGTTGTACTGAAAGAACGCGCTCCGAAAGACGAGACTCTAAACACGCTCCTAGCTGAAATAGAAAACATAGTCAACAGCCGGCCATTGACTCATGTCTCTGTAGACCATAACGACCCTGAAACCTTAACCCCTAATCACTTCCTGGTGGGTTCATCTTCCAGTTTACCCCACATTGGAAGTTTTGATGATTCCGATTTGTACTTGCGGAAGCAATGGCGAACTTCACAAAGGCTGGCAGACATGTACTGGCGCAGATGGATAAAAGAAATTTTACCAGACATGCTGCCGCGCACTAAATGGCAAAAGGAAGAGCGAAACTTACAAGTGGGCGATCTAGTACTAGTGGTAGACCCAGATAGTCCCCGCAACGTGTGGCCGAAAGGTTTAGTACAGGAAGTACTCCCCGGCAAAGACGGCCGAGTACGAATGGCTAAAATAAAAACAAAAACAGGAGTTCTTACTAGATCAATTACGCGCATCGCTCGAATTCCAATTGATGAATAGTGCTGCTGAGGCAGCACTAGGGTGGGGCATGTTAGCGATGCGAATGTTATTTATTTGTTTAATTTTATATTTTATTTTTATTTATTTAATTAACGGTAGCTACTTAAAATTAAGTTACGAAAATGTTTGAAACACGGTTAAAGTTTGTAAATAGGCCGCGCGGCGGCGCGGCGGTCGCTTACTTGATGTACTTCTATGCTTAGGAGGCGCGCGACGTACGAAGTGCGGGGTTCGATCCTCCCTCCATTTTGAAATAGTACAAAACACAGCTCCACGTACAACGCACGGCTCCTATGCTCACAAAATTCTTTGCTGTATCAAAGTACCTACATTTTGAAAATATAAACTTTTTTGGTGCAATTTTGGATTTTCACTCGTACTACTTTCACCGTAACCCCTACAACCTTGCACCGAGTTTTATGCGGTTTCTTTTTTTAGGGGGCATTTTTGTTCTGAAACAATAGACAGGCATTAAAACCAAAGCGCACATGCGACACAATAAAAATAAAAATTTTGTACCACATATAAACGATCTCATGAAGATTATTTTGCAATACTGTTTCTAAATTAATTCACAAACTATAACACAAACACAAAAGATAATCATGAACTAACTAACTAATAACAAAAAATAATAACCAAATGTATGTATGTATGTATGTATGTATGTATGTATGTATGTATGTATGTATGTGTGTGTGTGTGTGTGTGTGTGTGTGTGTGTGTGTGTGTGTGTGTGTATGTATGTATGTATGTATGTATGTGTGTGTGTATGTGTGTATGTGTGTGTGGGGGTGTGTTTGTTTTAAGTACCATACGAGGACGTAGGCCTGAATACACAAGGAACATCCGAGGACGTTTTCAATCCGAGGACTTTTTTGTGAGTCCTCGGTTTGACTTGACTACTGCATCGTACTCTACGTGCGATTTTGAACCTTTCTATATACTTATTAAGGAAAAGTCAAGAAATCCTCGGATTGGTCTTGGAAATTTCTGTACACACCCCGACAGAGTGTGAACACCAGGCGGCGCCACTATCGATTTATACACACTTGCTATACACATGAGTCATGTATGTTGTACTGTCTGAGGACTAATGTGTAAATTTTACACTCAAGACCTCGGATTAGTATCAGTATCTGACAAAGTGTATTTAGCTCCTCATATGGATAGATTTTCACGTCGTTATCAAAGATGTTGTTTTTCCGTCCTCGTTTTGTAAGAACAAAGAATGTAAGCAAAGTAAATATTAAAAAAAAAAAATGATCATAACTTTTAATGCAACCTTCATTAACAAAGACTTCCCTATTCGAGTGGCTCGCACGCCGGTCTCTGGTGTCACCATCTCCGAGGTTGTTGTGGTACCGTCGTTGTTCCTGATTTTCATAACACAATTTAGGAGGTTATCAATTCGGTTGTACCTATATGTTTTTTTATGTGTTTGTTCGATCTTCGTCATTAATGCACCGATTTGGATGATTTTTTTTTTGATCGATAGATATTTTTCCCGAGATGGTTGCATTTTTACAAGCTTTTATTTAGTTTCATTCACCTGTCCCGGTGTCTGCAATCAAATCTTGTAAGTTAAATATGATCCACTTCCCGGTTACCGATTTAGCTAAAATTTTGCATGCATGTGTAAATCGGATGACAATCCAAAATTATTAATACATGAAGCTGATCTGATGATGAAACTGGAATGTGGCCATAGGAACTTGGTTGTTAAATGACACAACCCCATCAAGTTTAGACTTGTTAGATCCGTCTTGACGAGAACTTTGGTGCTAAATGGTAACTAGGGTCTGATGATGGAGCTGGAAGATGGCCATAGGAACTCGGTAATTAAACGACACAACCCCATCGAGTTTGGGCTCGTATGGTTCGTCTTGACGAGTATTTTGGTGCAAGATGGTAACCAGGGTTTGATGATGGAACCGAAAGGTAGTCATAGGAACTCGGTAGTTAAACGACACAACCCCATCGAGTTTGGACTCGTTTGATCCGTCTTGACGAATACTTTGGTGCTCGATGGTAACCAGAGTCTGATGATGGAGCTGGAAGATGGCCATAGGAACTCGGTAATTAAACGACACAACCCCATCGATTTTGGGCTCTTATGATTCGTCTTGACGAGTACTTTGGTGCTAGATGGTAACCAGAGTATGATGACGGAGCTGGAAGATGACCATAGGAACTCGGGAAAATAAGTTCGTTCGTTCGTTCGTTCCGTTTATTATGAATGTGGATTCTGTCTTTGATTAGATGCTCCTTTGCTCCTTTCAGAGTAAAATCTCCGGTCCTCAAATAATCATCTCCATTTCTGTCCCTCTCATACATCTGGTTTGATTCATTCTTTCTTTCAATCTATTCTCCTGTAGAACGCGCTGCCTCTCGAAATCAGGATGGCTACATAAAGAAAGTCCGCGACCTCTTGTTTGATCGAATCATGGCAGAATCATCTTAATAACGTCCTATTAGAACAACTTATGTATTTTATGTATGTTTATTTATTGTAGTTTACGTATTTAAAATACACGTAAATATATGTTTATGTATATACAATATTTATGCATGTGTTATATACTTACATTTAAATTATTTATAATATATCTTATTGAATCTACTAATGTTATCTCTGCACCACCCTAAAGTTGTCTGGTAGAAAAAATAGTTTAGCATTAGCTAAATATAGAGAAAATGAAAATATTAAAAAAGTAAAATAAAATTAAAAAAAATAAAAAACCTTTTTAAAAACAAGCTTTTTAATATGCAATACGAAATAAACTAGCTGGTTAGGTACCCATCAATAAACAAACATCACAGACATCTGTACTCCATAGGATCTCCTGAATGACGAACAGTACACATATTGTGACTGGTTAATGTATTGCATGCAAATGAAAGTAGTTGGTTAGGTACTTATCAGTGGACAAAGGATCGTGAACTAAGGAGATACCCTATAGAACTCTTTAGTTATCAACAGTACACATATTCTGGTTAGTTATTGTATTGAATACGAAAGAAAATAGCTGGTTAGGTACCTATCAGTAGACAAAAGATCGTGAACTACAGAGATATTCTATGGAACTCCTCAATAAAGAATAGTACACATATTATGATTAGTTATTGTACTGAATACGAAGAATAGTAGTTGGTTAGGTACCAATCAGTGGACAAAGGGTCGTAGATTACTGAAATGCCCCATAGAACTCCTCAGTGACAAACAGTACAAATATTGTGATTGGTTATTGTGTTGAATACGAAGAATAGTTACTGGTTAGGTACCTATCAGTGGACAAAGGGTCGTGGTTTACTGAGATACCACATAGAACTCTTTAGTTATCAACAGTACACATATTGTGGTTGGTTATTGTATTGAATACAAAAGAAAATAGCTGGTTAGGTACCTAACAGTAGACAAAGGATCATGAACTACAGAGATACTCTATGGAACTCCTCAATAAAGAACAGTACACATATTATGATTAGTTATTGTATTGAATACGAAGAATAGTAGTTGGTTAGGTACCAATCAGTGGACAAAGGGTCGTGGATTACTGAAATACCTCATAGAACTCCTCAGTGACAAACAGTGCACATATTGTGGTTGGTTATTGTATTGAATACGACAGAAAATAGCTGGTTAGGTACCTATCAGTAGACAAAGGATCATGAACTACAGAGATACTCTATGGAACTCCTCAATAAAAAACAGTACACATATTATGATTAGTTATTGTATTGAATACAAAGAATAATAGTTAGTTAGGTACATAGCAGTAGGCAAAGAGTCGTGAACCACTGAAATACCACATAGAACTCCTCAGTGGCAAACAGTACACATATTGTGATTGGTTATTGTGTTGAATACGAAGAAAAGTAGCTGGTTAGGGATCTATTAATGGACAAAGGATCTAGCCATAGTCAACTAACAATCACTTCGAAGACACCGACACCCCATGTAAGTTCGCAATGTAGAAGGAACAAAAATATGTGATCAAACATTATCATAAAAAAAACAAAGATGTATAAGTAATTTTAAAAAAAACGAAGTGTTGAAAAAAATCCACGAGCGGGATTCGAACCCGCACCCCATGACATGACGAGTCAGGTGCACTACCAACTATGCTATCGTGGCTCAATCCAACTCGCCGAAATTAATCAACACTATCTACTTTTACTTTATAAGCCAAAGGAGCCCTATTCAATGTCGACAACTACGTCATCAACATCCGATCTTAATATTTTTAAAAATATTGAAAGATCAGTTAAGAATTAGGCAAGCTATATTTATGATAATTTACATATTATTTTACGCATATTTGCGAAATATTGTTGTGATTGAGCCACGATAGCATAGTTGGCAGTGCATCTGACCTGGCATGGGTACGGGTTCGAATCCCGCTCGTGGATTGTTTTTCAACAATTCGTATTTTTCAAATTCTAATTTGTACGCTCGTTGCTATTTGCGTAAAATTATATGTAAAGAATCATAAATATAGCTTGCCCAATTCTTAACTGATCTTTCAATATTTGTAAAAATATTAAGATCGGATGTTGATGACGTAGTTGTCGACATTGAATAGAGCTCATTGAACAGAGAGTCATGGGGTACGGGTTCGAATCCCACTCGTGGAATTTTTTCTACACTTTGTCTTTCTTCTTACCATATTTACTTTTTATTTATTTAAATGTAACTGCATTTAAAAGAAGAAATAAAGTATATAAGTTGCGAACCCCCCCGCCCGATCCTCTAAATGCCACTACACATTTACAGAATACACTAAACATGTACACTAGCTTAGGCCCAAGACACCGTAATCGTAGAACAAGGGTACGACGAGCCGGTTCACACGCGCTCTATACCAGGTACAGACATGTACCTGGGCGCTTCTCCCCACCACCATGACCCGGTTAACCCGAGCCGAGGTCCGAGCCTCTTTAGAGGCGCCCTCGGGTTGATCCCTCCGATCCGATCCGAACCCCTCGAAAAATCTAGTAGGGCACGGGGACACGCACTAGTGCGTGATGCCGTTACCTCTAGAAAACCTCAGAAGGTGATAAGTTTACGTGATAAGGTTACGGCTTGAGGAACCCTTTACGTTTCTCGCCGCCCCCGAAAAAAGCCCGGTGAAGCTGAAAATGCCATCAGCAAACTCTCCAAAAAAAACATACCCTAAATATGTTTAAAAAAATCTTAGAATTTTTGTTTGTCCGTCTGTCTATTTGTTTGTTAAGTACTCTTATCATTATCACACACAAACCGCTCAACAGATTTTGATTAAATTTTCTGTGTTAGAAAGCATAATTATCTAAAAAAAATACGGTGTTACATCTAAATCAGTTGGGTCAGATCATAGACACAGCTTGACTTCTCTGTGGTATTGTGTTCTCACACCACCACCATTCATAGTGGTGTATACGAACTTCTTATGGTAAAAAAAATATTTAATATCCTTTATAATCATTTTTATAGCTCTTACGAACGGAGTCATGGGCAAATTTTAATTATCCATAAGTGACTTTTTTTTAGAAGTAGCCGTTACTTAGAGTAACTACTTACTAACTACCTACCAGAACCTACCAGAACTTCTAACGGCCGGAACACAACAATGTTGATAACATGGTTGTTATGGCGACATATTTAGATAAGATGGTGGTAGCTAGCCAGGTTGAATTAGAACAAGCCCTACCACCGACCAAACCGAGCACAATTTGTACCCCCGCTGGGAATCGAACCAGGGACCTCTGGGTTTGAGTTCTTACCACTAGACCACAGGTGCGGTAAAAATTGACAATTCTACTACCAGTTTTACCGCCTCTGTGGTCTAGTGATAAGACCACCGGTCTCAGACCCAGAAGTTTTGGTTTGATTCCCAGCGGGGGTACAATTTATCGCGGTGGCGCATTCTTAATTTAATACAATAAATATAAATAGGATAATTTATAATAAAGCTTCCAAGTAATATTAAAAAAAAAATTACGATAACTGAAGTCAGAGATTGTGCATTTCGCCTCTTTAACACAATCAAATATTTTGGTCTCAATACGAAAATAGCAGTTCACATATACCCCAACGCGAGTTATTGTAAACTTCGCCGCGCCAAGTCGAAACTACTTAATCCTTACAATTACAAGTCCTGACTAGGTATGACTAATCCCTACTTCCATAAATAGATCAGAGAAAATAAATCTAAGCTTTTTACTATTTAATGTTACATTGTTATTACAATGTTAACTAAACCTTTAAGATTTAAATGTATTATAATATTTTAAATATAAAATCATATATTACGTAAGTGAAATAGGAATCATAATAAATTATCACAACAAGTTACCCGTAGACTGCTGTAATACGTCCGCACCGTATTGGAGTCTTGTGTGCAATCTGCGGCTACTGCGATGCGTGCGACTCTAGTCACAAGCATCGCTAGGTTTCTTTGATAAACAAACGCCTACACTTCCAGGCAACAAATTATTCGCGATTGGTCATTTTGTCAGCCAATAGTGAATATATTGTGTTGGAGCATTAAAAAATAAATGTTCTCAGATGGTACTTCAAACATGTTATTTTTACACATTAGTGGTCCTCGTATTGTATACGCGGGACTCGGGAAAACGTCCTCACATAGTTTGTGTAAAGTCTAACACAAGGTCCTCGCACTGTACTAGGCTCAAGAGAAAGTGTGTGAAAGTGAGTCCTCGGGTTGTCATGTCTAGTCCGGCGATTGGGTCCTCGAAAGGTTAACACAAACGTCCTCGGAAAGATGTCTCCACAAACGTTGGCAGTGTATTTTAAGTACCCGCATTGGTCATCGAAAGTTAATAAACAAAATGCTGAGATAACGCAACAAGAATAGACCTGTCAATTAGCAATGTATGTTCTGTTTCTTTCCATCGTATTAAAAAAGCAATACAACGTCATTAACATAGTTTTTGAGAGAGTCCTCGGATGGGTGATATAAAACCATAGTCCTCGAAAGGCCGTCTGTACAAACAGGGGTGTGTGTGTATGTATGTATGTATGTGTGTGTGTATGTATGTATGTAAGTATGATAGTATGATAGTATGGTAGTATGATAGTATGATAGTATGATAGTATGGTAGTATGATAGTATGATAGTATGATAGTATGGTAGTATGATAGTATGATAGTATGATAGTATGATAGTATGATAGTATGATAGTATGATAGTATGATAGTATGTATGATAGTATGATAGTATATAAAACTAGGCACTTCGGTGACTAACTAAGTAACATATATTGCAATATTGCCAAACGAATTCTCGGTTTTATTAACGAGATCGAATGGTGTTTGGAATAACACTCGCACTCATCACTCAGATTCGAATGAAAATGCTTGCAGTGCTTCGTTTCACCTTCGTTAGTTAGTAGCAGCGTTGTTCTGAGAGTGCCTGACAAAGGTCAGCCGAATTTCGTTACGGCAGGCGCTATTTTATGTCATTAAAAGTTACATTTAAACTTTACTTTGTTCTATTGAATTTGTTATAAGGAGTTCAAAGGCGCAGCGGTGTACGCGTTCTTGCAATTTTTGCAACTTTCGCAATGACAGATCACCAGATACCTGGGCGGCGACTTATGAATTTCACCGGTGATCTTAAAATGAAAAGTGATTTGAATTACTTAAAGAATATAAAATTTTTGCTGTATTTACAATTTGATTATTAATACATAATACCGTTCGGAAGTTTCGGTGACAAAAATGAAGTTACCTTGAATAAGAGATAAAGAGAGATACATTGTGTTTTCATGCGATGGCCAAGTCAATCTATTTATTTAAAACATAAAAGATTTTTAATATTGATATTTTTTATTTTTTTTATTTTATTTATGAACATGGAATCTACAGCACTTTATAAACTACGTTATTACATTGTATACTTAACCTACTGCCAATTACAGATATGGTCACTTTAAGATGTTGTTAGGTTAGCTAATTACGTAATATTAACTTAAGACAGAAGGTCCCTTACTTAAGTAGGGACTGAATAAATTAACCGACTTGGTATACATGGATCTCACAACTTTTTACGGTAGACGAACTGAGTTGCGAGACTTGGTTTTTTTACAAATATGTTTTTGAGGGCATATATTCTACTATCAAAAGATTAATTTTTCAAAAGATTGACATTGTGAGGGATACATGAGATTAATTAAAAATATGAATAGTTCAAATATTTAAATTACTTTTGTGTACTTATTGTGGCATTATCGTCTTTATTAAAAAAAGCACAAAAAACGATTGTAACGCATCTTTATCATTTTCCCGACTATTAATTAAGTATTTGGGGTGAAGGGTCGAAAACCTGTATTTACGGGAAACTTCCTAGTTCAGGTATCTGCCCACCAAAATCTGTAAATTGTACCACTTTTTTAACTATAATATATTGTGGTGTGAAATGAAAATTACTTACTTATTAAATTTTTCATTTTATCACTGGTAGTTGAGGTACCTAATAAAAATTATGGTCAACCATTCCTTTTTAGAATCAAAAGAAGGAAAATGAGTGTGCGAGTAACGACCCGTCGATGATCAGGCAGACCTCTATGGCCACTCTTATTATGTGGAATATATCAAAAGCAGTCAAAACAAATCCTGTTTTGAACTTAAAGGTAAGAAATTCGATTCTAAACCTTTACTTTTTAAGAGATTTTGACTATTACTCAAAATCTACATTTAATTAACATATATTTTTTTACTAAGACGTGTGTAAGTATTAATTTTTCCAGTTTTGTCGAATGTTTTTCTAGTTTTGATAACGGAATTTAATTTTTAATTTCCTAACTCAAATCCAATGAGTCTTGTTTACCTATGGTTACAAGACAACGACGATGAAAATGCGACTTTAACACATAAGTTTTGTCGTCTCAAAAACCACGGCTAATTAATTCAATAGTAATATAAGAATTAACTTTTTTTATTGATCTAACTTAATAAAATAAATCGCTAAATGTGTGCTAATCGCAAAACTCGAGAACGGCTGAAACGATTTGCTGATTTATTTTTTGTTGTGTTTGATGAGGTCTGAGTACGTCACGTAAAAAATACGAGGAAAATAGTAAAAACAACAATTTTCTTTTCCCATACAAACCACTCTGTCCCCAGCTGTCAAACATTTGACGTCAATCAAAACAAAACAAAGACGCGTAAGCATTATATTTGGTATGCCTTCAACACATAAATAATCAATGTAACTTTGTTTTAGAGAAATAGGGCAGAACAAGGTCTGCCGGGACAGCTAGTTATTAATAATTATTTTGTTTATATAATAATAATAATTCATTTATTTATTCAGGTAACTTACACCCATACAAATTGATATTAGCAAACACTTAAATCCCATTGAACAAGTTGCTATTATTTTAACTAGACTTTGTAGTTACTTACGAGTTTTGACAGGCAATGTTTCGTTCCACAGTCTGCTATTCAAGCGACCCAGGAGCGACTGCTATGCGACAACAGTGATGCAGACTCAAACCAGACTCAGAATCCTGAGGACCAGTATCTTTCCTGCGCTATACTGGCTTGGCAACAGCTAGGACACAGCGGAACTGACAGTCTTCATGAGTATGCCATAGCATATCATCATCAGCCTCTAAGGCGCTTCGCAGACAGATCAACTTTGATATCCGTGTTGTGGCAACAGGCAACTGTTTCCAATAAGCTAAAGAAGTTGCTGGTTTTGGTGATCGACAACACTTATAAGTCGGTACAACTAGCAACTTTTAAATTTAAATTAATAGTGTCAAGTTACTATTTTTTTAGGGTTCCGTACCCAAAGGGTAAAACGGGACCCTAATACTAAGACTCCGCCGTCCGTCCGTCTGTCAGTCTGTCTATCCGTCTGTCACCAGGCTGTATCTCATGAACCGTGATAGTTATACAGTTGATTTTTTTACAGATGATGTATTTCTGTTGCTGCTTTAGATACAAATACTAAAAAACAGAATAAAATAAATATTTAAAGGGGCTCCCATACAAACATGATTTTTTTTGCTCGTTTTTGCTTGATATTGACAACGGCAACAGGTAGACGCTTGAAATATTCACAGAATATTGAGTTATATTATTCACTTTCAAAATAAATAATTAAATTAAAATAAAATAAATGTTTTAGGGATGCTCCCATACAACAAACGTGATTTTTTTTCCATTTTTTTTCTCGGTCTTAATAACGATGACAGGTAGAAACTAGAAATATTTTTACAGATAATAGTACGGAACCCTTCGTGCGTGAGTTCGACTCGCATTTGGTCAGTTTTTTATATATCTTGTGCTTACCCGTGCACAGTGCTTTTATCTCACCTGATGTTAAGTGATGATAAAGGCAATGATGGAAGCGCACTTCACCCGGGATCCTCAACTACTGAGACACTGGCTATCTTATCTCTAGCTGCCGGAACACAACAATGCTACAAACATTGATGTTATGGCGACGTATTTAGATAAGATGATGGTGGTTTCCCCAACTGGCAAACACTGACTGTTGGCTTTGGAGATGAAAATTTTATTTAGAGTTGCGGCAGCCGTAATCTGTTGCTGCAATTGGCAACCAATAACTAAAACTTAAAAAAAGTTGATAGTCTCTTCAACTAAGTTGATAGTTATTTCAACTAAAGTTGCTCTGTCTGCGGAGTTCCTAAGCGTTACTGTTGGGCTCAGCTTTCCACACGAGCAGTAAGCACATGAGAAACTGGGCCACCTTTCAACAACAATTGGGACCAAGCATCAGCTTATTGTGCATTCCGAAGCACGCAGGAGTTCCAGATATTTTAGTTTGTCCACCCATCTGGTAGATCCTTATTTTGAAGTATGAACTCCTTCAAATTTATTATTATATATACAATTATATTTGTGTTATTATTTAGTTGTAGTGATTTGTACTCGTTACATTTACATCATATTTGAAATCATAACTCTCCTGCAAAGTTCATTTGAATCATATCAACTAAGGTCGTTTCTGGTCAATGACTAAGAATTATTATACATGCAACCACTGTTCCGTATACATTATTGAATTTCCATGAATTGAATGACGTACATTGCAAAAACCTATTCTAAATTACGATAATGCTGGTCTAATGCTACACTATAACAATGAATACAATTAGACATGTAAATATTCTCAAAAGAGATGCGGGCCCACCGTTCACATATTAACTTGAATGTCACTACACAGCAGGCAAATTATAGTCGGGAATTATTGTTCCATGACATTTCTTATTGTAATTTGTATGCGCACATGATGATTGATGTATGTCACGGTTATGCCTGCTATGATTAAGGCAATGATAAGAAAAGTAGCATAGCATGGTCATCCTATTATGGTTTTTAGGTTTATAGAAGCGAAACGTAAAGAAAATGAGAAAGCTGAGGAGAAACGTCGTGATAATGAAAAGGCTATTGAGATTAAAAAGAATGTGCCATTAAGCCCCGGAAGTTTTATCAGTTACAATGATCCAAAGTTTAGTAACGAGTTCGGTTCTATTAATTACGATACTGTTGGTCCGGTGTTTAAGCTGCCCGCCGAAACTAAGATTGTGATGCGCTGTGATAAAAACCCAACACGTAATTCGCCGACAGACAAAGCAAAGTGCAACAAAGAAGTAAAGAATAAAATTGATGCGGTGAGTACATTTCCTGTGGTTTTTATCCTCTTATGTCGAAGAAATCGTAATTTTTTTTTAATAATTTTTTGACATGCGAATATAGAGAGGTTAGGATGGATGTCTTACTCCAGGGACTCAAGAATGTTGATTCAATAGTGTGTCGGTAGTCTGATTTTGGCATAAGGACTGTGGAAAACTTTACGAAGTCAGGCCCCCGATACACGATTTTAAAATAGCAAAATCGAGACTCTGCCCTCTTGCTCATTGAAAACTGGTGGGTGTTTACGACTGCCATTAGATGGACTTGGATTTTTTTGCGGATCGCACTCGCAGCTTTAGCGATTCCGAGCCATCCCCGTGGCAGAGACGGTATGGTACTAGGTTTTAAGTGGGTATACCTCCCTTCCCCTCGTTGCGATTTTAATAGCTGGTCGACGAAAGAGGAGGAGACAGGAAAAAGGCAAAAGTCGGGCAAAGTGTGTTTCGGATTTTTCGACGCATAGCCTGGTTTTGTGATCCCCAACCTTCATTTGGCAAGCGTTGTGATTAAGCCAATTTCAGCAGTGGGACAGTTACTATTACTTACAAAAGAAAAGGAAGACATTGCTCTCTTTATCTTATTGTGATATACGTTTATGTCTTTTTGTCTAGTATATTGTGTTGAAATGGAATTGGGCTGGTCATGTCTGCTGCATGCCAGAAGTGTAATGGGCCAAGTTGGCAACATTTTAAACACAACACGGGGGCGCCGCGGTAGACCGAGAAGGTGATGGCGGGACGAACTGGATGAATTTAACCAAAATTGGAATCAAATAGAAGTCCCACAGGAGTCCCACAGGATTCCCACTGGAGCCCCACAGGGCTCACATTTTGGTCCTTTGTTATTTTTGATATTTATCAACGACCTTTGTGACTCCATTGGCAGTCAATTTAAACTTTATGCTGATGATTTAAAAATATACCGCTCTATTAAAAGTCTATGTGACATACAATCTCTTCAATCAGACATAGGCAGCATTAAAAGCTGGTGCATGGATAATTGTATGTCACTCAATCATAATAAATGCTAAAGGAAACCGAGTTGATCCATGACCTAGGTGTAATTATCGACAGTAAATTATCTTTTAGACATCACATTGACATCGTAATTAAAAAGTCATCACAACTTTTGGGATTCATCAACCGTAAAATGAAAATTTTCCGGGATCCTAGTCTGACCATTGTGATTTACAATGCGATTGTGCGTGGAATATTGTAGTATATTTTTTTTTGTGCACGCTGTGTCTTTATCAAGTAGAGTATCAATGTGATATTTTTATAATTTACCATAAGCATAGATTATTAACGGATAATAATCTTAAATAATTTTGTAGACCTAACAATAAAAATAAAATAAAAATAAAAAATAGCGGCAACAGATATCTGTGATACATCATCTGTGAAAATTTCAACTGTCTAACTATCACGGTTCGTGAGATGGAGCCTGGTGACAGACGGACAGACAGACAGACAGACGGACGGACGGCGGAGTCTTAGTAATAGGGTCCCGTTTTGCCCTTTGGGTACGGAACCCTAACAACGAAAAGAGGAGCACCAGAAAATTAGATTTAGTTACCTAAATGGTATCAGCAATTCCTTATCATTTCACAAATCCATAACGTATTGCTACATCATAAAACTGCGTTCAATTCCATTAATGTCTATAATTTTACTGTAAATCATGTGTGTTTGTCAATAAATGATTTTCTTCTTCTTCTTCAATGAATCTTATTTAGTATTGATTGACTTCCTTGCTTATCAGGCGTGTTGCATGGAGTCGGCTTGTATGAACCGGCTGGCGAATCTTGACAAGGCGACGAATGAACTGCGCACGCGCGCTCAGAATTTGGCGAAGCGGGAGGCTCAGCGCGTGGAGATGCTGGAGCGGGCCGAGGCCGCCTGGAAGGACCTGGAGAGGGGCTACCAGCGGCGCCTCTCAGCAGCCGAGGAGAAGGAGCAAGATATGATCCGAAGCGTAACTTTATATTATTTCAATAGGGTTACATGTTCTCCATTTCGTATGGCGTTAAAATTATTGACGATCCCGGTTAAGGTTTATCAGTTTCTAATGTTACATCCTATAACAATAACTAACGAGAGGCAGCTCTACAAAGTTGAATATAATTGGTTGGCGATATGGTATGGTATGACAAAACGGGGGAATCTGTTTTTATTATCGAAAGAGCTTTTATATTACTGGAACTCATTATTATTATTATTATATATATTTACTGGTAGAGTCACAGATATATTTGTGCCTGAACCGTGAAAGCAAAATTGACAACAAAAACAGTTTTTTAATTATTCACGAACTCTATTATCTTTATAGGTCAAGAAATTGATAGAAGAACGTAACGGATACAAAGACGCGTGCTCGACACTGGCTGTGCAGCTACGTGAGAGGGCTAATACTGCTGAGAAGGAACGGGTTGTCCTCTCAGAGCTGGAAAAAGAAGTGTGCAACCATGCGTGCATACGGCTGCGGTACAGCGAAGACGCGGGCCGGCTGGACTCTGAGCTGGCGGAGCTGCAGTGCAAGAACACGCAGCTCGACAGAGAGCTGCAGGTGAACACTTCTACTACTAAGGGAGGGGGCTACAGCGGCTGCGGTGCAGCGAGGACGCGGGCCGGCTGAACGCCGAGCTGGCGGAGCTGCAGTGCAAGAACACGCAGCTCGACAGGGACCTACAGGTGAACATTTCTACTATTAGTAGTAGCAGGAAGAAAGGCAGGGGGCTGCGGTACAGCGAGGATGCGGGCAGGCTGAACGCCTACAGGGACCCGAGGTGAACACTTATACTACCTTACGCGAAGCAAATGAAATTTATAAAGTTATTGATAGTAAGAAGTGCAATATATTGTCAGTCAATAATAACCAGTTAGGAAGTCTATGGACAAAGATCTGCTGCTTTCCCATGCTATCCAGAAAAAAAAATAAACGAAAAAAGCCAGGGCAAAGACCAAATTTCTAAGAATTTTTTTAGCGTTTAGACCACGCAAACTTGTTTAAACATTGACATGTGTTGCTTCCTAAATTTCACAACCTCTTAAACTTAGTTCATTTGTTAGGACCCATTTGGTCTTTGAGAAAATAGTAAGGTCTGGCGGCTCTGGGATCTTGGTCAATTTTATAATTTTTTAATTTGATAAAATTCCAAGTAAGACAATAGTTTAATTAAATAGTACTACATAAACTTTTACGTTGTATTAATGTAGATACATGAGATAAAAATAAAAAATAAAAGTAACAGTAATACCCACTATTACTGTTACTTTTTATGTTAATGATTGTATTGACGAGTCTTTTTACGCATTTTTATAGTTCAAAGAGGAACAAATACGAGGAAAACTCCAGAACATGGAGAATGAGATTGACTGTGCTCGAGCTCTGACGCACGAGGCGGAGCGCACCATACACGCGGAACTCAGTGCCTTGAAGGATCAGGTCAACGTTGTCTCTGAGCAGCTCCTCCAGGAAGACAAGGATAACGGACTTATCAGGGCAGAGGTGATAGTTTAAATTTTTCGCTAATTTAGAAATTTTTGGACAAAATTACTTTAAAAGTAAAGAAGAAAGAAAGAAAGAAAATCAGTTATTGACGCACAAAGTAATGAATACCAAGGTCGTAAAAGTTGTCTACGTAAGTGAATACACAACGTTTCTGAAGAAAGCGATTAGTAAAGGCAATATCGTAAATAAAATCAAGCGTTACTGTACATTTTTACAAAGAACTTATTTACACGCTTTTACATTTAATTAGTTACTTACTAAACTAAACTAACTATTGTTGTAATTATTTCTTTCTCCTTCCTTGTGTCAAATCGGAGCTTTCTATCATCGTTACACGTCGTCGGTGTTATTTTGAAGTTTGAGAGCCCGGGAGAGCCATACTCTACGTTTTATCCCGGTCACATAAAACGTTCATGTTGGCTTGGTATAATAACTTTTGTGACAGAGCAAATTTTATACGAGTAAAGTTACCGACAGATTTTAGCTAGTATTAGTCTATGATATGATTTGTCTGAAAATTATGTAGGCAAATTTATATAGAAAAGCAATACACACACTCTTATTACAATAGATAGAAGTGAAGATTAGGGTGTAGCAAAGGGGGTCCGAGACAGCCGATTTTTCGATCATGTTTTGTATGGAGCTAAGATTTGTAAAATTTTATTTTTAGATGATTTTGTATGGAGCTATGGAGAAAAAATTTTGTAACTATGTTGTGGCAACGGGGACTAGGTTAGGTTAGGTTTGTCTTGTGACCTACACGTAGTGGAGGCTCGCGAAGCGAGCCGGAGCCACATTTGTGCTCAAAATTTTTTTTAAAAAAAATTAAAAAAAAAATTAACTCTTTTTTAAAAGCTAGTTTTCGTCATATTGTGAAAAAATGTGTAATTTTTTGGGGCCCCCTTTTCTACACCCGGACCGAAGTGAATTTTACATTTGTGTTCATGAATAGATAGAGGTACCCACATTTCTTTTATGTGTAAATAAGTTGACGAGCGCTTGGCAACAGCCTTGCGGAAAACGATAGTGTTACAAACTAGGTCAGATATGGATAAAGCAACATTAATATTCGGCTATTCTGTTTCTATCACTATTTATAGCTGACGCAACTAAGGCAAGAGAAACAGGAAGTTGTGGACGATCTGGAAGGTTGCCAGGTGCTGTGCAGCGGGCGCGCCCAGAAAAAACTGGACGAGCTGAACATGAAGCGGGAGAAGCTTCGTGAACTCAAGGATAAGGTCACGGAGTGCAAATGCAAGCTGCCAATAGACGAGGCTATAGAGGTCAAGAGAACGGCCTCATTGGTAGCACTGTGCAAGTGCGCGCCTGAAGATAAATTATCGGTAAACGGTTCCACTTGTAATATTTCTTGTGTCATTTGAGAGCAGTCACGCAACCTCAAGGATAAGGTCATGGAGTGCCACTGCAAGCTGTCCATGGACACATCAGAGGAGGTCACGAGAACAATCTCATTAGCGGCGCTGTACGTCTGCGCTTCTGACGATACGTCCTCGGTAAACGTTTCTTCTTATAATTCTTGTCTTATTTGAGAGCAGCTATAGCTCCTTAAGAAGGTTATGGAGTGCCACTGCAAGCTGCCAATAGACGTGTCTGTGGAAGTCAAGAGAACGGCTTCTTTAGCAGCACTGTCAGTGCGCATTTGCAGATAAATTCTCGGTAAACAGTTCCACTTATAATTCTTGTCTCATTTGCAAGCAGCCGTGCAACCTCAAAGACAAGGTCATGAAATAACAGTCAAGATGCATTTGTAAATAGCACTTTAGCAGGTCAAGTGCAAATGCAAGCCTTAAGTCCTTTGCATATATGTGCTCTTTTAAGTCTTGCATTGTTTTAAAAAGGTACGCAATATCAAGAGAAGGTAATGAATAGAGAAAAATTATTCCCTAGCTATTTAACAACCGTTTCAGTTTTTGTAAAACTTGAGAACAGCAACGCCAGCTCAAGAACTAGATTACTAAGATACAATATCTGTACGTTTATATGTAAATGACAGTGAAAGAAGGCACTCTCTACAGTTTTCCTAAAATAAAATATTAAACAAAATCTTTGTTGCTTTGTTTTTGACGTACCCGTCTGGTTTGACCTTTTTACAATAATTAACAATAATAATTATTGCGTTTACGTTTTACTATTATGAAAATGTTTATATTTTAATAATATGGCTGTTTTACTATAATAACGATATCTTTATACGTTTGACATTATATTAATTAAACGATATATACATAGCTTGATCTAATGTTAAACTTATTAATAATAGTGAGTCCTTACCAGACGATATGACTTCCACCCAAATGAATCCGATTTTATGAGAACTGCTGATAAAATATAGTTTCTTCAAAATTTATTTAAGAACGCAGGTGACATAAAGAAGTTAGAATGTGATGTTAAGTTAATGTTAAGTCAGTTAACATTGACAATTAATGTTTTCCCACTGTAATGGTATCAGTTACTACCGCGCGAGGTATTAAGAGGAGCTCCTTCTTGCGCGTTAACCACTACGCCATCGAGCTCGATGGCGCAGTGATTTACGCGCAAGGTCTGCGATTGCTAAGGATACGCAACTTTCGCAAAGGCCAGACATCGGATGGGTGACCAAAAGTGATAAGCCATTAACAACCACCGATCCGCACTCGGCCCACGTGGTGATTTCCATTTTCTCCCCATCCATCCATAGCGAAGGCTTGTCCCCAGCAGTGGAGACATAAAATTAGCTGATGATGAGGTATTACAGTCGACGTTATTTCTTACAGGAAACATGTTCGTGTACTTCGCTGCGAACTACCCTTCTGATCAATTTGCTAATGGATCTCTTCGGAGGGCTGCAGTCCGAGCTGGGCGGCAGCGGCTCCCAGATGCCGTGCCAGCTGCTCAAGTGCCTTGAGGATAAACATAACTGGGACAAAGCGAGCGTTATCAAGACAAACCTGAGGAAACACTTCTCGCAGCTGCTGGTTGGGGAGCTGGATATTGCGATAGCCACATCCATTGAGAAATATCATGCTAGGGTACGTTTCTTTTGTTTTTTATTTTTTAGGACGACAAACGAGCATTCAAGCTGGTGGGAAGTGGTCATCGCCACCCATATACCTAGCTGCCTAAGCACTTAAAGGCGGTCATGCATAGTGATACAGAGGCCATACATAGTGAACACAATCTTCTATTTACAACCATACATGGAACCGCTCTAGCATTTGCGACTGCTCTTAAGACAAGCTTTAAGAGTACCGCATGAAGAATGGGCTTCGGCATGTCCTTACCTGACGCAGATAGTCCTTTGTGCGAGTTTTACTTGCGCAAGGTCGTCTGACACCTTTTTGTAACCTAACGGTTGGATGGGAGTGTCAGTATAAACTTTAAGTAGTGTATAGTAAGGTTGCTCCGGGCGTTCAGCAGCTCGGTGCAACGATTGCTTCACTACGACTGCACATGGGGTCCGCGTAGTTTGTTTACTTTCGAACTGCTCGAGCAGCCAGTTAAGGTACACTTTATCACACGTGTACACGTTGTCGACTTTGAGTCGCTTCTTAAAAAACTCACGTTGCGTTGTAGCGTACAGGAAACACCCCTATAGGGAGACCATCCCACATCCTAGCGGTTCGCGGAAAGAACCAATACCTACGTCTATTGCATGATCGATTAAAGTATGACTCAAAGATTGTCTTGTAGTATTATGTATTCTGTGACATTGTTTCGTACATAAAACTTTTGACAAGTAATCGTTAACGATTTAATCGTTTGATAACAATCATAATAAATGAATCATACCTTCTTATTAAATAATAAAATGACTTGCGTTTTAAATGTTTTTTAATAATCACAAGGTAAGTGTAGATGTATACCTATATACCTACAGCTTTTTTAATTTCTTGTTTTCGCGGTATTTTAGATTTTTTTTGTAAACTGTTAGTTGCATTAGGTACATATTGCAGACAACGATTCGTAGACATTATATATATGATAGATGAACATTTAGTTTCGTTTACTTCCTTAAAATTTATATCTAGACACGCGGTAGCGTGTCAAGCCAAGTTCAAGCTAATAGAACTGGCGAGCAGCACCGTGTGTAATATTACACAAACCATTTGGAGCCACTTTTGACTAGTATAAACATGTCAAATTTGGCTCATATATTAAGACTTGCAAGATACATATGTGCTCTAAATTTCAGATCCAGATGACCTAGAAAGTTCAAATTTGGTATCGGGATAGGCAGTTGGGCGAATACAAAGGAATAAATCAGAAACTAGTAAATTTATATAAATTTATTATGATTCTATTAGGAACACTTACTTATAGATGCCTGTAATGTAAGAATCAACAATCAAAATTGATGACAGCCGGTCTTTATATGGATTTTAATGTCTTCATGTGAATATATAACGAGTGGAATACCACCCTTAATTTTTTTAAATCCATACATATCAGTTTTACTTATAACTACTTATAACTAAGAGTATAGACGACTTTTGTATTTATTACGTTATTATTAACTGAGATTTAGTATTAATTATTATTTCATAATTAGCGCACATCAATAGTGTAAGATCATTACTTATTAATAATTAAATAATACCACGGACCACGGCGCACGGTGCGGCGGCCGTGGAGCAGCAGGGTGGGGAGCGGTGTGATAATTTTATTATGAATAAGTACCTATATGACAACTAGCCCAGTTTGACCTTAGGCTTCAATATATTATCTTAAGTTATAAAAATAAATGATATTTTAAGTTGTTATAAAACGTTTTATGTTGTTATAAATAAATTTCAGGACTGACCATTGAACTTGGCACCCATTTAGATCTCACTTCTTTTGTCTTTGAAGTCAACAACCAAGGCATTATCATAATATTGAATTTGGCTCTCATTTCACATTTATGTTTTGTAGGGATAATATTATAGTAGGGGTAATACTAGCTGCCCGCTCGCGACTTCGTCCGCTTCAAAACACTCGTATCTCATGATGGACCCCTATTGCAGCGCCACCTACTGGGTCCAATTGTAAAACGAAACCTCCAGAGACCCACAAAAAATTCATCATAATTTTTTTTTTTTTTAATATTTTATTTATTTATTTTATTTTATTTATTTATTTATCAAACAAAATATAATTACAAATATTGGTTAGTAGTATCTTAAAGCCTATATTAGGTTTGTCTAGATACTAAGTTCTCAATATAAAGATAAGTAATTGAATTAGTAACAGTAACATAATAAAATGACGGTAAAAGACAAAAAGGCAATACATTTGTGAGATAACTATTCCATCGATGCAGAACTGACAACGTTGCACCGCGTTGCAATTAGTCCAGCCGTTTAGGATTCTAGTGACATACATTATTTATAGTATGTACAGATTATATTTAGTTGAATAACTCAAATGAGTGCTGCTACTCATTGTTATGTGAAATTAATTGTTTTCTATTAGTCAGTTGTACGTCAATACAATTTTGCGAATCCTTATCTGCGAATCGTCCATTTAAATCGGTTCAGTCGCTTATAAGTTATGGGAAATAAAGAAACACACACACATTTAGGTACATGAACCTTAAAAATATAACCTCCTTTTTTAGGCAATTGTGTAAACATGAATCCTGAAACATTATACTCCTTTTTTGGGCAGTTGCGTAATAAGTATCGATAGTTCGTGGGCTTGGTTCACATAAAGAATCTATTATAGAAAGCTTAAATACTTTATAAGAAATCTTAAAAATGACAACCCATTATTGCAGTGGGTAGGGGCATCGTGCGCAGACGCAGTCCGCAAGCTGCCATCAGAATGTGGTGCATCCCCGAGCGAGTGCCCGGAGCGCGTGATTGAGCGGCGCGCGCAGAAGCTCGCCACTAAGCTGGCGGAACGGCTGTTCAAGGAACGCGCCGATCAGCTAACTGCCAAGGCCAAGGAGGTGCTGAAGTCGGGCCCGCCGCCTTGCGAGTGCAGCGGCCGTTCAGGTATGTGGCAACTGTCAAATATTGCAGTGTGTAGTACGCAGATTCAGTACGCAAGCTGCATAGCACCAATCTAGTGGAGCAGCTGGTCAAGGAGCACGCCGATCAGCTTACTGCTATGGCCAAGAAGGCCAAACAGGCCCGCTGCTTTGCAAGTGCAAAGCTTGTATGCTAAAAACAAAAATATTTTTCTCCAACGGGATAGCACTAGAGTATCATCTTAACTGAAGGTGAGTGACAATAAGGCCGAAGGAGGAAGCGTGTGAAATACACACGAAATGTCATTCTTAACTGTTGGAACACAACAATAATAATGACATCGTTGTCGTGTTGATTACAAAACATTATTCCACCTTAAAAAAGACTATGAAAAGACCGGTCAAGTTAACTCGAAAAAAGTTAGCTCGAAAACGTCGCTTACACTCAGGTGTCGATTTAACTTGACCGGGTAGTAGTTAGGCAAAGACTTAGGCGATTTATAAACTTATAAATCGCTAAACTAGTGCAAACTGGTGTAAATGTAGTCCCGAATAATTGTTACGTAGGTATATACAACTATAGCTTAGAAGCTTTGATGACCACGGTGTCAAACGATAATAATGCTTTTGACGCAAGCAGTGACTAATTCGTCAACTGCCATGTGTAGAAGTGGTGAGTGCGCGTGAGTTGGCACCTTGCGATTTTACTACTGTACTTACCTACTGGTAAGGCAATAAAAAATCGGCCAAGTGCGAGTCGGACTCGCGCACAAAGGGTTCCGTACTTTATGACGTATTAAAAAAAACTACTTACTAGATCTCGTTCACACCAATTTTTGGTGGAAGTTTGCATGGTAATGTACATCATATATTTTTTTTAGTTTTATCATTCTCTTATTTTAAAAGTTACAGGGGGGGGGGGTCACACATTTTACCACTTTGGAAGTGTCTCTCGCGTATTTAGAAAAAAATGATATTAAAAACCTCAATATCATTTTTGAAGACCTATCCATAGATATTAAGACTTTTCTTATTTTTTACCCAAACGCCTATGATTTTACGAAAGTAAACATTACTCTAATTAAATCACCAGCCTACTCTGTACAGATATTAGTGTGCGTGCGTATTCGTAGTCGTGCACCGTTGTCACACCACTGCCACGCGCCGCTCGCTCGCTATCATAAAGAAACTTGAAACTCGCAGTTTTGCGTCCGCGCTGCACCCCCTTAAGCGCTTCCTTTCCATTACATTTCGGATGCGCTCCACCCAGAGAAGTCGTGGCGGAAATTTGAACGATGTTATATTCCACACATAATGCCATCGATAGGTATAAAGAAACTTGAAACTCGCAGTTTTGCGTCCGCGCTGCACCCCCTTAAGCGAGATTTATAGCTGTCAATTGTTTATTAGACATTACCCTCTGCTGGCGGGCACTACCCTTTAATAAGTGTGTGGTGACACAATTCGTTAAGTTGTGCCTATGCAAAATCGTTCTCGGCTAACGTTGAGCCAGTCATCCCGGAATCCTCGCCTTGGATACTCGCGCGTCTTCGATGCCTGCGCGCATTGTATTACGTAAATGTAAAGTGTCTAAAATAGCTTTTATAAAGTTCAATATATATTAACTGTTGTGCATAATTAACTGTTTCATTTCTTCGACCCGATACTCACTCCAGACTGATAGCAGACACGATACTTCTGATAAAAAAGGCTAGACTAAAGTGGTACTAAAAGTAGAAACACCACAGTGCGGATTGGCGGCTTATTTATTTATTTATTACATGGTACTCGTAGTATGATCAAACACATTACATGGTAGTATGACAAAAAAAGCAAGCTGAAATGTCAGTGGGTCGGTCATATTAGCCGCAGAACCGACAACCGTTGGGGTAAACGAGTTCTCGAGTGGAGACCGCGCATCGGCAAACGTAGTGTAGGACGCCCTCAGACTAGGTGGAGCGACGATCTTCGCAAGGTGGCTGGCAAGAGCTGGATGAGAGTAGCCACGGATCGTGCTCGGTGGCGTGCACTTGGAGAGGCCTATGTCCAGCAGTGGACTAGTATAGGCTAATGATGTGATGTGTGTGATGTGATGACAAAATAGCAACTACGATATTCGCGGAGTAATAGAGTGGCGGTTGTTAACGACTGCTAATGCAGCCGGGACCAACGATTTTACGTACCTTCTGAAGCACGGAGGAGCTAGAGATGACAAATTTTTTGTCACACATCCTATGACTGTTTTTTACTTAAGTAGCTTAACTTCAGGGATCGCAGACCAGCGCGTTTGCGCCACCACCATCATCATCATCATCATCATCATCTCAGCCAAAAGTTGTTCACTGCTGGACAAACGCCCCAAGGATCTCCACAACGACCGGTTTTGTGCTGTTCGCATCCAGCGGCTTCCCGCGACCTTCGCCAGATCGTCGGTCCACCTTGTTGGAGGACTGCCCATACTGCGCTTTTCGGTACGCGGTCGCCACTCAAGGACTGTTCCGCCCCAGCGGCCATCATACTTCATCATAATTGCATATAATTTAAACATAATTGCATTTTATGCAGCTGCTGCTGTGTACCCGTGCTTCGTGAAGACGCCGCGCATGAACAGTGGTCAGGCCGGCAGCAGTGGCTCGGCCACGCAGGCGTATTGGCGTCGCACACACCAGGACGTTTCACATCTCAAGATGCAGCTGGAAGACCTAAAGAAGGTTAGCTCGCCTGTGACGGCGTATTTAACAGGTTCACTGTCCCAAAAAATATAACAATGGTCGTCCCCTGCGAAAAAGGTCTCCCGAGTGTTGGCCATATCGTCCATCGCTTAAGTTCTAATATCGAGGAAGTCAAAATAGGGTACTTTTCAGGAAAAGAAAAAATCCATTCTACATTAGCTGATTTTGCAATAATTGTTTTTAAAATTCTTCTTTAAGAAGAATCGGGTAACACGATATAAGTAGTTTTTCTACCATACCTTTTGTGTCTTCCGATTTTTTACCCAATGACATTCAAATCTCAATACCGCCATTTTTGGCTTACGCGGTATTGATCTCCGGGACAGTACAACAACAATTAAACAAAAAGTTATTCATCCATAGGGAAGGCTCGTGCCCCAGCAGTGGGTACATAAAATGAGCTAGTGTGATATTGATGTGATAGGTCCTTACTATACTCGTATATAGTCAGCAGATTATAATTATGAAATATTCTATCAACAGATTTATCTATAGAGTCAGCTGTAGATAAAATTGTTATTTCCTTTTATTGTTTATTAATTCCTTTTAAAAATATGTTACAGGCGTCAATAAATAAAGAGGACTTAAAGATGATGGAGGAAAACATTGTCAAAATTGTTCAACGCTCGGTAAGTTTTTCGAGTAGATTGTCTTAAAAACCTATAGTAATAGTGTTGACCACTCACATGTAACTGTTCTTATGTGTGTACTTATTGATAAAAACCCCTAAGTATAAAATACAAAACAAGTTATAATAACTTTATAACATAAATGCCCGCCCCTATTGGAATACTTAGTTTAAAAAATTAAAAAAACTTTAAATTCAATATTTGTCAAAATGTTAGCTCTTATGAAAAAAATATAAAATTATTAAGACTAGTCTTTACCAATACTTAATCACATATCTAAAGTTCTGCAAGTCATGAGGGCAAGTAGCTGCAAAACGATTAACATGAGCCGAGCCGGTTTTATATGCAGTATGCTATGGTCAAGAAATTTAAGCTTCAGAATTAAGGTATTAAGGAATTTTAATAAACTTATGAGACTGTATGTTGTTTTATTCAAAAGGTAACGTCTAACACATAATGTCAATTCAATAAAAAGTTTGATTTGCACTCGTTACTTGCAAGAACTTTTAAAAACAAACGTCTCGATTGAGTTATACGAGTAACTGTTGATTAACAACCAATAAAAATGTTTGATTTATTTATAAATCTTCGAAAATAGTGATTTAATTATATTTCTTTCATTTTAGGTACCGGAACCTGCCATGGGCACCAATGGTTCTAAACAAGTTCAAAAGAAAAATACCATTAAGAAAGCAATTATTCCAATACATAGATCGGTTAATACTGATGAGGATGAGATGAGAAACAAATATGTGCCATTTCCTAAACTTAGCAGTATCAAGAAAAAACAGATAGATTTGAATCCAAAAAGAGCAAACAAAAATTTTCTTCTTGGCCTACAAATGGATAAACCAGTTAAACCCTTCAAAAAACTTGGAAATTCATATGCAGTTAATCTCTGTTTATGTGGATCACGTAGAGATGCAAAGAAATCACGCCAACACAGTAAACAAGATTCAATTAATTTGAAACATACTGAATCAAAAAAATCGTTCAAAGGATTAGCAATTAAAGATATCATTCCAAAAACTTCTAGTATTAGGCAAACTAAACCAATAGTAGCAAACTTGCATTCTGATGAAATCTACAACGGAAAAAAAAATAAAACTGCCCGCTCACATTGCCGCAGTGATGCTGCTTGTTTTCATAAACTTCCATCAAATACTTCTATTGATAAACTTCTCAATACTTTAGCCAAGTGGAAATGTGACTTGTTTAAGTTAAACAATAAATGTGATAAAAATAAAATTGATGATGCTGATGATGACATTAAGGATGTAGATGAAAAGGAAACAAGCTTCGAACAAAATGTGAGTAGCCAAAAACAAAATAGGAAAAACGGAGGTAAACCATCTGAAGTATTGCCCAAATCTGTATCTATGGAAACCTCAATAAATAATACAGACTCCTACTTTGCAAAGCAAGTAACTAATGCTTCCAAGGGTACTGATTTTCATCGTGATTTGCCTGTCAATACTGAATCAGAGTATATGGGTGCCATCAATTTGGAAAAAAGTAATGAAAATTACTGCAAGTGTGTAATAGACAATGAAAAAAAATCCAATTTTACCTACAAATGTCTAAACTCCGCAGCATGCGATTGTAATACTAACGCTAAAAACAAGAAAGATTTATATTTGCCAGAGAAGCAACAAGAACAAAACTTATCTCCTGACCTAATTATCGAACCTGAAGAACGTTATACAAATACTGAAAAAAATAAACAAGCTAGCGTTACAGGTTACAAAAAAAATACATCTATACATGACATAAGTGATATGTTGAAGATATCGTCATCATTATCTAACGATTGTGAATATATTGTAAAATTTTTAGGTGTTACATTGACAAATGCAAATTCTGGTAAAGATTTTGCTGAGAAAGAAAAAACTTGCTGTAGAGTTCACCAAACTACAAACGGAAAAAATCATAGAGAGAATATGAAAAAACCAGACCCTTGGTTTCATAAAGATGCAAATACAGCAGTTAAATGTAACGGTGATGATATTACCTTTTCAAATAATTTAAGTTCACCACAAACTCAGCTAGCGTCTTGTGAGTGTAGCTCTAAGTATGATGAATTTAAAAGTTTAATAAACAATGTGTTTAGCAAACAACGTGGAGATTTTTGCAAAAACGAAGACAAATCTCTGGATACACGTAGCTTAAAAAAGACAGGTAATCTAGAAAGCTGTATATGTTGCAATAATGCTAAAAGTGACGAGACTAAAGATTTAGAATTAAATGCATTTCATTTATTAGAAGAGCATTTAAGAGATAAATTAGAAGAATTTAAAAATACTACTTGTAAGGCATCATGCATTTCTTATATTGAAGAAGAAAAGTTATTTGCTACTATTTTACAAAGAGTTAAAGAAGTTATTTCAGAAAGTGCTGGCAACTTTACATGTAAATGCATAGGTGAAGAACCAACAGAAGGAAGTTTTCAGAGAGCGTACATATTACTACAGGAATATTTAAAAATAAAAATAAAAAAAGTTCAGTGTTTATGTTCATCTTCTAGAGAAAGTAAGCAGCTAGATTTGCCAGCGGTAATGGAAAAAGTACGCAATTTAATAGAGAAAGACTTTCAACGCTTGTATAATATATGCAAATGTAAAACCTCTAAGGATGAAATAGATAACATTCATATTGAGCTACCCGAAAGAGATACTAATAATTCAAATGAATCTAATCCTGCAAGAAAAATAAAAAATGAATGCATCCATGAAGATAAAGAAACCTCTAATCAATCTATTGTAGTCACCCAAAATATTTCATCACAAGTGTCTTCAAATTTAAAAATCAATACAAAAACTTCAAAAACTTTGGAAAACTATAATAACAGTTTAGATGATTTGGAATTTCATAATGAGAGATGCACTTGTACCAGTTCTAAAAAAGTAACTAAATCTCACGTAGACTTTGAGCGAAAAGGTTTTGTCGTCAACCAGTGTTTAAATGTTTCCAAAGAAAATGTCAGTGCGTCAACTAACGACATTGGTTCTAATAGAATTAAAAACTTGGCTGTACCAGAAGTCAAATTGGAAGATGACAAAGATAACCTTGAAAAGTTTGACAAGTCTCGTAAAACACAATCACCATACATAGGCTATACGGTAGATTGTTCATGCAATGGAACTCTTGGTACATGTTCTTGCACAAAATCTATGATTACTGGTAACAATGATAAAATAAATAGTATTTGGAACACTTTAACAAGCAACAAATTGCATAATAAAGATCATTCCTATATAATGAACGCAGTTCCTAAGACAATGCCAAATATCGAAACAGAGTCAAATAAAGACAGCCCCGTTAAAGTTAAAGAAAAGCCTATATTGTGTAATACAGAAATAAGCGTACACGATGATGAGGAGATAACATTAAAAGATTCCGTTTTGAAAGTTAACAAAACATATATTACTGCAACTACTTCAGATGAAAATTTGAGTTGGGAAGTCGATGAAACAATAGATTGGGTTGATAGTAGCAGTACAAAAAATAAATCTCAAAAAAGGACTGATTTCAGTGACAATACTTACGACAACTCCCTATATTATCCCATTAAGAAGTTGATGAATCGTAGGAGAAGTGAAGCCTTCGTCAAGTCTGAGCCAATCAAGGTACCGACTACTTTATCATTAGACTGCGAGTGCAATATGGTACCAATGTGCCACGTCAAAATGTTAGTGGAAAACATTGAGAAGAAATTGATCTACTCAAAGTGCACATGCGACGCGATGTGCTCACAAGTTTGTCCTGTGCATTCTCATAGAAATTAGTAGCAAATGTTAATATTTTGTGTAAGTATTTTAGTATACAAACGAAAAATTTTGGTTTTTGTTATATATGTTTTTTTATTATAATTTATTTCAGTAAATCGTTCTACACAATTTGTTTTGTTTCATTTCATTGATCAGTACAACAATGGGGGTTAAAGTTATTTGCGGCCGTAGGTTTACCCTTGAGACCCTACACGTGACCGCTGGGTGATGCTAAGTGAGTGTCTGAGTGGTAGAGCCACGCTGCGTTGCAGCACGAAATGGGCCGGCTCGCCCAGCCTAATACTCAGAATATCGGCGTGAAACAATGGCACTCGTTCACAAACACAACAGACCTAGTCTGTTGTGTTTCGTCTGGTGAGTGAAAGTATCGGAGGCCCATCTCTCACCCCTCCCCCCTCCCAATTCCTACTTCCTCCTCAAGATCCAACTCCTTCCTCAAGGCCGGCAACGCATCTGCGATTACTTTGGTTTTGCGGTTGTCCATGGGCGGCGGCGATTACTTTCGATCAGGTGACCCGCCTGCTCGTTTGTCTCCTTTCAATATTTAAAAAAAAAACAAGTTTACGTCTCGGTAAATTTTTACCTAACGTCCAATAAGTAAATGTCGATTTATCATTATAATAATTTATGGATACAACGGCAGCAAAATATATCACAATTAAATATAAAACTTTCATTTTATTCAAATGCTTATAACGGGGGTTAACGCAAACTACTTTGTATAAGTATCATAGGCTACCCTTATACCCGACGTTTTGACCGAGTTGCTCATGAATTGTGTGCTTTGTAGGAACTACCGCAGCTGCAGTCAATCTTGTATACTTACGCCTGGTGTTTGAAGTAGCAAAACATCCTTTGGAGTGCCCACGATGTGATGGTGAACAACAGTTCACGTTAAGGCCTGGAGTGTGTATCGGCGGTATGGATTACTTACGTAATATGTCCGACTTTAACTCCATTGACATACCTAGAGCATGTAAGCCGGTTGCAAAGTGGAAAGCATTCCACTCTTTCTCGGCTGTTTCCGTTATTCCGACACTCTATAACCGTTTTTCTTTAGTACACCCTGAAGGTGGTTCAGCTGACGCTCTAAATGCTCAGGGTCACAGATATCAAAGGCTCTGTCTTTTAGAGACGCCACCTAGGATTGCAAGTCTCGAAGGTGGTGATGTGAATTAGCGTGTAGGTATCTGTCCGTATGCGTGGGCTTTCGGTTAATACAGTGTGCCAGTGTGACCCGTTGGATCTCACTGTTATCTTAACTTCCAGAAAAGTCTGCTTCCATCTCGTACGTGAACCGCATATTCGGTGTTGCCCTGTTAATCCCAGTTATAAACCTTTGATTAAAATGAAACCCGCAAGATTAAAAATGTAGGTATAGAACTTCTATATCTACACAGAATAGGAAGTTGTATCTGGTACAACCTCACCTTCGCAAATTCGCAAATGAGCGTTTATTTTATTTTATTTTATATTTTATTTTAAATCTATACTAATGTTATAAAGAGGAAAGCTTTTTATTTTTGTATGTATGTTTGCAACGAATAAACTCAAAAACTACTGGACTGATTTAAAAAATTCTTTCACCATTAGAATGCTACATTAGCGTTGATAGGCAATAATAATAAAAAAAATATGGTACGAAGTCCGTCGGGTCAGCTAGTAAATAATAAATTTACTGGATTAGTACGGTTACATACACCATACACTAATCAAGAAACGTACTTAATTAATTAAAAGAAAATAACCACAAAAATAAAAAAAATATTAAAAATTAAAAATATGAAAAAACAATTAAAAAATAATTACAACGAACCAACAAAAGCGTAAACAATAAAAATAATAATAACATGCAATTTAACCAACTAGGTACGTTCACAAAAGGACAGAGACATACAACGACAAAATCCTAGAGAGCCTAGAGATCCTAGAGAGGCTCTCTAGGATTTTGTTGTTGTTGAGTCAGTCTCTGTCCTGACACTAAGATAATAACTTCAGGTCATCTGCATATAAAAGACAATTTGACTTTTGGAGAGTTGCTGGTAGATCATTATCCATAAGCAGGAAGAGCAATGGACCGAGAATAGAACCCTGACTCACCCCGGAACGCGTGTGGTAATGGGAAGAATCATAAACTCTATGTCTAACGAATCGCTTGCGATCGCGAAGGTAGTCTGCGATAAGGTGAAGAAGATTTGATGAAAAGTCAATAGCATTGAGCTTTGAAATCAAAATATCATTATTGACCCTGCCAAAGTTAACTTTAATTTATAAAATTCATTAAATTTGGAAAAAAATATTATTATAATATGATACTCATCTCAATGGGTACTAAGTACTCTATATTAAACAAAACATATGTAATTAATTTTTTTATGTGTTCATATCAGTTTTTGCGGTTGTTTAGTGAGCATAAAACATTATAATATCCTTGTGAATACATATATTAAATATGTCACTCGTTTAATGCACGCAAAACTTGGTTAACTGATAATATTCGTCCAATTGCTAAGTGCGAGTTTTATTCACTATGGCGCTGTCAACCCTGAAACAGTACTCACTGTCGATCTGCATACTCGTAAAAGTCAAAGATGATAGATAGAATGAATTAAATATTCAAAAAATAGATGATTTAAAAAAAAAGATCAATAGCGCTTTCTTATTCGACTAAGATTACTAATAAGTATACTAAAAGCGTTTTAAGGTGATGGTTAGGCAAATGACATTAGAGGTTTTTTTAGCCAGCGGCAGCGCCATCAGCTGTCATGCGAACGTTGATTATATTTATCACAGAGTAAGATATGGTCAGAGTTTTGTTTCTGACCAAAAATTTTGCTATAATTATAATATCATATTATCATCATCATTAGCCAAAAGAAAGAAAAAATTAAATCATAAAAGTTCTTAATATTTTATGTGAAAAAGAAACTACATACATATACTCGTTACTACGAGTATCCTATTATCTATCTATCTAAGTATATCTACTTATATCTATACTACTATACATATCGACTTTTTATCACCATCCAAACCTTCTGAGATGACTCCCGTGATACAAACGAACAACTTTTACTATTGGACCAATTTCCTAACTCGGAAAAAAATCAGCTGTTCTATACAAAACATCAATATTCATTCGACCAAAATGTATGGAACAGCTGATTTTTTTTCGAGTAAGGGTCCAACAGAAAGAGTTGTTCGTTTGTATCACGGAAGTCATCTCAGAAGGTTTGGAAGGTGATAAAAAAGTCGACCTGTATAAATCTCTAGGCTCTGTCTGTACATGCAATTTTTCTGACAAATTTTGGGATAAATATTCGTTTTATGAAATGACATCAATTCTACGATTTTTGAAATTTTTGTCTGTCTGTCTGTCTGTCTGTCTGTCTGAATGTCCTCTTATAACTGATGAAAATTTGTATGTAGTAAGAACATGCGATTGTGCAAATGATAGGCTATATATGTATAAGGTCTTTCATTAAGCGCTTCCTTTCCATTACATTTCGGATGCGCTCCACCCAGAGAAGTCGTGGCGGAAATTTGAATGATGTTATATTCCACACATAATGCCATCGATAGGTCTTTCAAACGAATAAAAAAATTCAAAGATATCTCACACACACTTTGTTTAATTTAAATTTAAATATAGGAAGCGCTTAATGGAAGACCCTATATATAAGAATAAGAATAAGTTTATTGAAAAAATGATACAAAAAATAAAATAAAGTATTATAAAAACACAGATGAAAATTCTTATCTCCTAGTTACCAGGGGTTCCCAAACTAGGCTAGGCCTGACTTTTGAGAAAAAACCGTAATTAGTTAAGTATAAATTCGATTTTGGCAGAGAGTGTGAGAGTGATATGTGTGTGTGTTGAGTAATTGCTTGGGTAGTGTTAGTGTAAGTATACTGACTGTAAGTGTAAAGTGTGTACTGTTAGTGTAAGTATACTGTATATGATGTTGGTAAACCTAATCATTATTTTGATTAGCATTTATTGATCCATTATTTTCGCACAGCGAAGCGGGCGGGTGACGGCTTTACATATTATAAATGCGAAAGCTTGTATGTTTAGATGTTTGTGAGTTTGGATGTTTGTTACTCAATCACGCCTCAACCGCTGAACGATTTGGATGAAACTTGACACATAGGTAGACCATGTCCTGACTAACATTATAATACTTTTATCGCAAAATTAGGTTCCCGAAGGACGCACGCGAACGGAGTCGCGGGCAAAAGCTAGTAGTATAATAATATCATCATCATCATCATCAGTCGAAAGAAAGAAAAAATCAAATCAAACAAGTTTTTAATGTTGTATTGAAAAAAATTACTATCGTCAGTTTTTCTTCTTTAAGATGCTATCGACTGAGCTGTGCTGGTAGATAGCTGGTCTGTCTCTGGAGCTTTTTTCTTTTTTTTAGAAGCTGAATTATTTCCTTGTTTTGCTTTCTTCCGCTGAATAGCCACTGTTACATATATTGGGTTTCTAATAGGCTTTTCCGTTTAGTGTTTACGTACTCTACCTACATATAGAACAAGAACATGAGTTTTAAATAATAGGTAGGTACTTACTCTGCAGCATCACACATTTGCTGGGCTTGTGCTTTTACATCATTTGCAAGGCGTGATTTTCGTTTTCACATTGACTTCAATGATATTCTTGGGATTCTTCCTTTCTTATTATCCATTTTTTATTTTAGAATAAATTAAGACACAAAACCAAAAATATGAAATCTACGTAGAGGTACCTACTACATATACCGCATTCGCAACGAATGCAAGCAAACAGACAAATAATTACACAGAATAATATACAGGACCAGAAGACGCACTTTCGACACAATTGCAATACAATATCAACCTTCGCTGCGCGCCAATACGGTCCAAAATAACTCTGCACCTGTACTCGTACCTAACTCTTTCAACGGCTGGGACAATCGAAAGTAAATCTTATATATAAGGCACTACGAGCAAATTAGTTAGGATATGGTTAAAAGCATATATTATTTTCGAAGCTTCACATTTTAAATTTTAGCCAGGAAACATGTCTAAAGTCACCTCGTATAAATGTTTTCTCCTTTCCCTATTATGTAAGTAGTTAGTTAATTCGGAATATGCTATTCTAAAGTACTGTATGACTTATATAACATAACTTAGAACATAATCTTATTAAAATAAGCAAAGCAAGGCGACAGAAAGGTAACATATGTAGTAAAAAATTTCAAGAGGCAACTACTATTTACGAAGAGTTTCGAGTAACTTGTGGAGAATTACAAACAAAATATAACCTAAAAGTGGTAACCAATATTAAAGAGGTATTTGAAAAAATCAAGGCTTTATGCGCAGGCGATGACAGTAGCGTAGTGTCGATCGACAGTGGCGATTCAAGCGACGAAAATAATAACTATCGCGATTGTAAAACAGAGGCACAAACGGAAATAATAACCATAGCCATGGAAAGATTTGATTTAAAAACCGCAGTTACACTATTGCCTGTAATGAATGGTTCTGAGACCACCACAAAGCAATTAATCTCGGCCATTGAGATGTATGAGATGAGACTATGCTCGACGACAATTCAAAACCAATGTTAGTAAATGTTCAAATAATTTTTAACGCAAATTTTGTTGCGAACAAATTACAAAACACAAATGTTGAAAAAATTTCCACGAGCAGGATTTGAACCTCGTGTCTAGACACGGAAGCCACATTATTTGCTGTAAAATATGAAATAGTAAGTCAATTGAACTATTAAAAGCAATAGAGGACCTAAAGTATTTCGGCGTAAAATAAACCAAGGAAAACAGCAGATTTAGAAAGTTACAAATAAAATAGGGGCCAATGTCGCGGATCGTGACTAGATTGTGACAGTGGTCGAAGAGTTCTACACAAAGCTCTATGAATCGACATCGTCTGAACCAGCATTGCTAAAAGCTGAAGACCTCAGAGCAGAACCGGTTGAGCGCCTGTGGGAGGGAGACCTGCCACCGATCCAGAAGGACAAAGTAGAGTTCGCTTTAAGAAAAATGAAGCGTGAGAAGGCTGCTGGGTAAGACGATGTCTACGTAGAGATACTTCTAGCTGGCGGGGTTGCGTTGCTTAATATATTAACCAAATTGTACAACAGAGTTTTACAATCTGCACGAACCCCAAGTACTTAGAAAAATGCAGTAGTCACCATCCTGCATAAGAAAGGTAATAAGGCTGATTTAGGTAATTACAGACCCATTAGTCTCCTCTCACAGGTATACAAGCTCTTTGCCAAAATCCTATGCAACAGGCTAACCGTGACACTAGACGAGTACCAACCTGTTGAACAAGCTGGTTTTCGAAAAGGGTACTCGACTGTGAACCACATACATACGGTTAAATAACATATGGAGAAGTGCCGAGAGTACCACCGATCTCTTTGTTTTGCTTTCGTAGATTATGAAAAAGCTTTCGACAGTGTCGAACATTGGGCGGTATTTCACTCTCTCCATCGGAGTGACGTTGACAGTAGGTATGTGGATATCCTCCGAGATCTATACAGGTCAGTCACAATGCAGATACGGTTGCACAGACTGTTAAACCCTGTGAGCATAAAGCGGGGTGTTCGTCAGGGTGATACCATCTCTCCAAAGCTTTTCACTAATGTTCTAGAGGATATGATGAAAACTCTTTCCTGGAATGAGAGTGGTATCAAGATAAATGGCGTATATTTATCGCATCTGCGCTTTGCCGATGATCTGGTTATTTTGGCTGAGGATGTTTCTGATCTCCAGGATATGCTCGCAGAAATGCATGAAATGTTCTTGCGTGTTGGTCTTAAGATGAATATGTCGAAAACCAAAATTCTGGTGAACCACTCTATCGGTAAACTAAACCTTCTTGCTGGAGGTTGTCCGATATAAGTAGTGGACAAATACATTTATCTTGGACACTATTTTTCTTTTGACCCAAATTCGCAGGTGAAGGAGATCAAGAGACGTATTCAGCTGGGATGGGTCGCCTTTAATCGTCTGGAAGACATGTTTAAATCCAAGCTTCCACAATGCCTCAAGACCAAGGTTTTTAACCAGTGTGTCTTGCCAACCCTCACATACGGTACCGAAACATGGGCGCTCACTAAGGAAAACATGCACAAAATTAAAGTGGCCCAAAGATCTATGGAGCGCGTCATGCTAGGCATCTGTTTAATATATCGAGTCCGAAATACCGTGATTCGGAACCGTGCGGTAAACGGGTCACACGACTCAAGTGGAGGTGGGTAGGACACGTGGCTAGACGGGAAGATGGCAGATGGACCTGGTCGGTAACAGAGTGGTGGCCAAGAGATACTCGTCGATCGGCAGGCAGACCTCCAGTTCGGTGGTCAGACGACCTAGTCCGGGTAGCAAGCAGGGGATGGATGAGGATGGCGCGGGACCGTAAAGAGTGCCGTGTGAGGGAAGATGCCTATGCCCTGCAGTGAGTGGAAGTGGGCTGATGATTATGATGAAGTCAATTAAATACCCATGTATAAACTAAATATTACAGTAAATGGAATTGGCGGTGAAATTCACGCCACGTCCACGCTTTGCCCATGAAAGGAGATGCTGAGGTATAAAGCGCCATACAATTTTGTGGTTGGTCGCAAAATCTTCAATTGATTGGTCAAACAAGGACCGCAGCTCGCGGGAAGCGCCAACAAAGTTCGTGCCGTTGTCTGAAAATATGATGGATGGTAATCCTCGGCGGGCAATGAAACGTCATGATCGTGGCATCGGTTGAAAGCGAGGCAACCACTTCTAGGTGTATAGCTCTCGTTACTAGGCAAGTACATAGAGCAACGTAGCGCTTTTCTCGTCGACGAAGAACTGTAACAGTTATAGGACCGAAGGTAATTGAGGCCTATGTGAGTAAACGGCCTTTTGTGATGATCGAGTCGTTCAGGTGGTAACTCGCCGGTCTGGGACATATTTACCTGACCCTTCCATCTACGGCATTTCAAACAGGCGCTTGCCACACCGCGTACTGCGGTTCTCGCTCTTAATATCCAGAATCTCTGTCCTTATTTCATTTAATATATGTTCATTAAAACCATGTGAAGCTTTAATGTGCTGATGAAGTGTTCAAAATGATTTTTAAAGCAAATTTTGTTGCGAACAAATTACAAAAACACAAATGTTGAAAAAATTTCCACGAGCAGGATTTGAACCTGCACCCTTCTGACATTCCGGGTCAGGTGCTCTTCCAATTGAGCTATCGTGGTTCTAACCAGCCCGCCGAAATTATTCAACACTTTTTACTTTGTAAGCCAAAGGCTGATTGATTGAATGGAATAATTTCGGCGGGCTGGTTAGAACCACGATAGCTCAATTGGAAGAGCACCTGACCCGGAATGTCAGAAGGGTGCAGGTTCAAATCCTGCTCGTGGAAATTTTTTCAACATTTGTGTTTTTGTAATTTGTTCGCAACAAAATTTGCTTTAAAAATCATTTTGAACATTTTATAAAATAGCTTGCTTATTTCTTAACTGATCTTTAATATTTGTAAAAATATTATGATCGGATGTTAATGACGGTAGTTGTTGACATTGAATGGGCGCCTTTGGCTTACAAAGTAAAAAGTGTTGAATAATTTCGGCGGGCGGGTTAGAACCACGATAGCTCAATTGGAAGAGCACCTGACCCGGAATGTCAGAAGGGTGCAGGTTCAAATCCTGCTCGTGGAAATTTTTTCAACATTTGTGTTTTTGTGCTGATGAAGAATCAAAAGTCGTACGATGTGATGGCGGATGGCGACTTCATGTCGTCAGAAACTCCTGGTGCAGACCTAATACGGGTATTCAAGCAGAGTAAGAGATTGTTGTCGAGCACTGGTGCGAGTTTTGCTATGCGACTACTCTTGGGCAAGGGCTGCGTGGCTCGTAGGGCTCTTAACTCCTCTGGAAAGCTATCTGCTTGAGCTCGTTGTAGTAGCATCTTCTCGGCTTGAATAATATCTGACACATGAATTTGGGAGGATGATGTGGCGCCATCTATAAATAATTTGGAATTTGGAGTTATTGGCCGAGGCAATTTATTTCGAAAAAATCGCGCGAATTGTAAAACGCGGGCTGTGCTACGCAACAATTGCAGCCACGAGCTAAAACGCAACGCGTTCGGTATAGGAGGATCGGGCAATGGGACGTCTACGAGAAGCCCTACGATATCTTTTGACTTGATTTCGAAGTCTGGTGACGTTCGTTTACGTCTGTTGCCCGCTCCGTTGGTCAAGCACACGGAAGTTCCAAGAGATGGTGGGCCGGTGAACCATCTGTGACTTGGTTAGGTTTATTTTTTTTTGGTTTTGTTGCATCGTCGGCCACGTTTAAAGAGGTAGGAATCCACTTCCAATCGGAGGGATTGGATGTTTTCAAAATCTCGCCCAGCCTGTGAGCCACGAATAGTTTGAAATTTCGAGCATCACTCCGGATCCACTTTAGGACGGTGGTTGAGTCCGTGCAAAAAGTGGCTACGGATGGTGTCAAACGATGAGCCTTTAAAATTGTTTGCGCATACCTCGTAGCGATGAGTGCAGCCTGGAGCTCCAAGCGAGGTATAGAGAGTGGTTTCATCGGTGCCACGCGTGCTTTGCTACCTATAAGAGCTGTGGAAATTGTATCATCATCAAAGACAAAGCGCCAGTAGGCGACGCAGGCGAAGGTTTGTTCACCGCCATCGGCAACCAAGTGTTGCTGTACATCGATGGGCTCTGACTTACTCATATACCACCGCGGGATTTTGATGCTGGCAGGCAGCGCTTTGCAACTGGTGTAACCATTCTACACATTCATACGTGTATTTATCGGGTATCGGTGCATCCCATTCTACGCCTTTTCGCCAAAGCTTCTGGATAAGAATGCGACCCCAAATAATTACTGGCATCAATAGTCCAAGCGGGTCATAAACTATCAGGTGACAAGAGCATTATGGCAGGAAAACTTAGTAAATCTTGAGATGGGTTCCATTTTATGCCCAGAACGCCCACGTCATTATTAGGCAGTAAGTAAAGGTCACAGGTGGCGTCACTTTTGAGTTCCTTAGGGACAAGAGAGAGCGCCTCGGGAACATTTCACGTCCATGCTCGCATCTCGAAACCACCTGCTTTATGTACGGTCGTTATGTCGGCCGCCATCTGCGCAGCATTGGATACATTGGAAAGACTGCCAAGATAATCGTCCATAAAATGGTTTTCAAGTATAGCTTGTCAGGCGGTGGGATATTGGGCCTCTAAATTTTTTGCATTTTTGTTTTTTAATGTAGAGTGCTATGAATGGACTCGACACCGCCCCAAAAATCATAGATGCCATGCGATACTCTACGACGTCACCCCTTTCATTCCGCCAAAGGAAACGTTGAGCATCTCTGTCTTGATTACAGATTTTTACCTGTGGAAACATCTCTTTTATGTCTGCGATTAGAGCCACAGCACCTTCTCTGAAGCGAAAGAGGATGTCCAAAAGAGCACACAGTAAATCGGGTCCTTGAAGGAGCAAGCTGTTAAGGCTTATATCTTTCGTTGTTGCGGCTGCATCGTGGACCACTCTGAGCTTCTTTTTCTGTGGATGCATTACACCAAAGGTAGGTAAATACCAACGAATACTGCCGTCCGAGGGTTTGCATGAAGTGTTTGAAGTACGTTTGTAATACGTTTCCGGATTGCAATTTTCTTACGATATCGTTGATAAACTGTTTATAGGCTGCAGCGAAGGCTGCGTCTTTCGACATTTGTCGCTCAAGAGCCTTTAAGCGAGATAGTGCTTGTGAGTAACTATCGGATATTATTTCTGGCAAGTTTTTTCTACAAGGCAGGCCAACTTCATAGTGACCATCGTGAAGCTGGTGGGCTGAGGTTTCTACAATATTTATGGCTCGCTGATCATCATCGTTAAGGCGAGGTGCTTTTTTAGTTATGCCCAGGGAATCTATGTCATACTGACTTTTTATTAAAGTGTCTAGATCATCACGAACGATATTGACGAACTCGAGTGGCTTAGACGAAACGGATAACGCACCGTGAAGTACCCAGCCTAACAAAGTTCTCGAGGCGACAGGATCGTTCTTTTTACCGGACCTTATTTCGCGACTCAAAGATAAGTGACAATCAGGAGCGCCGATAAGAACGGTAGGTATAGGAGTGGTATTCGTATGTGAAAGGTCAACGGCTATGTCTGATAGGTGGTCGTAATCCGTAATATTAATATTTTCTGGGTAGTGAACGCACAAACCTAGTGGTTTAATAGATCTTGCGTGCTCTATCAAATAACGGTCAGGTAGATTGCGTCCGCGGATATAAAAATTTACGTAACTTACGTCAACCGCTTTGGTCATACCGCCAACACCTTCAATACATAGGCGCTCTTGACGTGTAGGCGTGACACCGATGCGCCGCCGATCGCGATCGCCGTCGATCAAAGTCACCATACTGCCTTCGTTGAGAAGCGCCATAGTTTCATACTCCTCGTCAGGGCCTTCGAGCACCACTGGTAGCGCTTTAAGCAGGCCGCGTGGACGTGATAACGAGTGTAGAGATCCTGTCGCATTTATAAAAAGTCAGACGTATTTGTGATCTTAATAGACGGTTCCGTACTACTAATTGTGATTGAGTTATTAGTAGGTACTTTAGTCATATTAGCCTGTGCATTTGACGTTGATGTGACACTAGTGTCAACGGTCAATGGGCCATGGAGAAGAGCGTTGTAACGCCTCGTGCATCCTTTAATTCCACAATGCTTAGCTCGACAGTGGTTCCACGTATGTGGGTTCGACTTTAGACACCGATAGCAAACTTTGTTTTCTCTAACCCAACGCCATCTATCGTTCATCCGGCTCGAAGGACCAATGTTATGGAGTAGTGGACTGTATAATAATTGTTGGAAACATTTAGTATTTGTAAATACTTAATAAGTTTATTAAATTAAAGTACAATTACTCATGGAAAAATAACCTGACAACTGACAACATGTCAAAAAAAGTCTTAGAAAAATAAATACACTTTTAAATTTGAATAGTAAAAATGGTTTGGACCAGCCAGTCGCCAACAAGTAATGTATAAAATAAACGCGAGTAGATCCGTAAAAGTTGTTTTATTTCAATGTGTAGTATTCGCGTAAACTTTTGAAAACAATATATGAAAAAGTGTAAAAAAAATCCACGAGCGGGATTCGACCTGCATCAACAATGCTATCGTGACTGTATCCAACCCGCCTCAATTGATTAACACTATCTACTCTTAGTTTGTAACCCAAGACTTTTTTTTATTTTTTTATTTATTAGAATGCCATTCTCTTACTAAATAATAGTAAACGTTCTTAGGGCTAATACATTTTTCTTTATCTATTTACATGCTATACTATTTAAATGCAATTGCTTACTTAAATTTAAAACACCTTATATGCCATATTGAAACACACATACTTACACACTAACACTTTTATTAACCCTTTAACAGTCAGAACATGTTTGAATATTTCATTTGTTTCCAATCTTACCACATACTAAAGTTCAAAATGTGATATACATCCCTCTGACTGCTAAAGGGTTAAAATTGTTATAATTATGTTTAAAACAAAACCTGAAATAAATAATTTTTCGTATTATTATAAACATCGCACTTCTGGGCCCAAGCCTTGCTTCAACAAAATTGGACAGTACAGGACGTTACCCACCACGCTGTCTTACTGCGGATTTATGAGTTGCTATATAGAAATCTGGTCACAAAAATATACGGCGCATTACATCTATGATTAAGATTACCTATCAACAGTCTGTTGTAATTTAAAGCGATATATAAACAGGTGCTTATTATCACAAACTGTTAGTATATCGATTAGGCAGTGCTTAATCAAACTCTGTGATAGGAGTTTGTATTTTAATAATTTAGAGCAGCGAAATAATCTTTGTATGTTACTAAGTCGAATTTGTGCCAGTTTTTAAAAGATAATTAGTGTTTCGATACAAAATGGTGAAGAAACAGACTATAGCGGAGGAACAGTACTTCCATAAGGAAAGGATAAAACCGAATATCTTCTCTAGAATATTCTTATGTTGGGTCTGCCCTGTGTTAGTGACGGGAAACAAAAGAGACGTCGTGGAGAATGACCTCATCGTGCCCAGCAAAGTGTACAACTCCAAGAAACAAGGAGACAGATTAGAAAAGTAAGTTTTATTTTCTTACGTGTTACTCTGCCGAGCCTCAAAATGCCACCACACATTTACATGATACAATAAACATGCACACTTGCTTAACCTTAAGATGCCGTACTCTTAGAAAAAGACTGGTCAACCCGAGCCGAGGTTCTAGCTTTTACAGGTGCCCTCGGATTGTTCCGCTTCAGATCCGATCCTAACCCCTCGGAGAATCTAGAAGGGAATGGGGACACGCTTGGCGTCCCAAAAAAGTCCAGTGACGCTGCAAAGGCGGTTTGAAGTCATCAGCAAACTCTCTCCAAAAAATCAAATTGTTTGCTATTAATTTGTTTAGCTTTGTAATCAGTTGCGTAGTCAATTGTTTTTACAAAATTATCTTTTGTTTTTAGAATGACTTGAGAAACAAACAGTTTATTGCATGTAGGTTCCTATAATGAGGGTCCAATAGATAGACAAAACCAAAATAGTCATCAAGTCAAGTATCTTCACATGAAAATAAGGCATATTGGGGAAAAAAGTAGAGCCTAGGACAATGATGTACGAAGACTAAAATATTACTGTTACGTTATTGATTTCTAAATGTCTCGAAAGTTTTATTCATTGACGTCAATAATTTTTTCGTAAAAAACAATCTTAGTAAATCGTTAAGAAGATCACTGAAAAATACATAAACATCACTAACTCTGTTGTTTTTTTTTATCTGGCTTTGTCTGTGATTCGGTTCGTGCATTTCTCTATCAAAATGCTTAAATCATCAATATTTATTTAACATTGGGCAGAAGAAATGTTTAAATAAATGCCGGGCGCGATCTTTTTGTTAGCAAAATATTTTAAGCATTAATTTAATTATCTACTTATTCCCATTTTCGATGTTTTGTTAATCAAACACTTCATTAGCGATATTAACTTCACATTCTTTGTTTTCTTTTTATAAATTTTATTCTCTCATCTCGCCTCGGTGGCCGAGGGGGAAACCGCTCGTCTCGATGCCCCAAGACTCGAAGATCAATTTCCAGCTCATGCAAAGTGTGTTTCGGATTTTTCCATGCATATCACGGGTTTGTGATCGATCACCAACCCGCATTTGGTAGGCGATTAAGCCATTACCCATCAATTGTAGCGATGACTTGATTTCAAGGATAGAGGTCTTTACCCAGCATTGGGACAGTTATAGGCTAATAACATATATCTAAGAAATCTGAAGTAAACTACAGATTATTTTTGGAAGACGTGGATAAAGTATAATGTTAAAATATTATCATAACATTACGATTCAACGTTTTTTAATCAACATTACGCGAGTTTGTTATAACTCATTTACGATAATACCACAACATTTCGTAACAAATAAGAATTACAAGCAACATTCAATAGGTAATTTACGTAATTAGAGTTTAACCACTAGAATATGTTCTATTTACCCATTATTGTTTTTTTAATTTTTTGCATATTTTTTTTTAATTTTGAAGTTTCATTTTAATGTAATGTTTAAAGGGGTAGTGGTAACAGGAAAACTAAGGTGTTGGTCGCCTCAAAATTATTTTGTAATATGCATACCGTTTTTGTTGTTGAATCGGATGCGTTCCGTTTTACAAAAAAAATATTAACGGTATTTGATCTTGCAGTGGATAAAATCAAATGTGAAAGTTAATCGCGACTATATCAGTTTTTTCACTTCACTTTAATAAGTTTCAATAATTTCTAGATCTTGGCTGGAAGAAGTGGAGCGGGCTGAAAGAGAAAATAGGCCGGCGTCGCTATGGAAGGCGCTCAGGAATACTTATTGGGTGGAGTACATGCCGGGAGCCTTTTACGTATCCGCCATCACTGCTGCCAGGTAATATACTCGTTATATTCATCATCTGTTCTCTCTCTTCTCTCTCTTCTCTTCGCTGAGCTGTGGAGTTTCATGCGCCCATTCTTCTCCACAGCTAAAAAATAGACGTTCTGAATAGGTAGTAGTTAAAAAATTGTTTGGACGATTCAAAAGCACTTTTCCGTTTATTTTAATAAAAAATTTGACTTTGACTATACAATTTAAACATTATGGGAAATCACTTGGCTTTCTGTTTTTTACAATACTCATTCGAAGTGCCACACATTACTCTCTCATACATGTCTTATCAAGAGAAAGGAGCTCGATGGCGTAGTGGTAAACGGTCACGGGCTGCGATTGCTGATGTTAAGCAACTTTCGCAAGAGCTGGTCAGTGGGTGACCAAAAATGTATCATCTCGAGCTCCTCCGTGCTTCGCAAGTCACGTAAAGCCGGCGTACTGGACTCTCGCGGAGGTTCGGTCTCCTTGTGATACAATTCCCTATGGTTGGAATACTCCCAACCATGGGGAAGGCTCGTGCCTCAGCAGTGAGGTCGTTAAGCTAACTGGAGAGGAGAGAGGAACTTCTCTTATTACGGTCTAAAGACGATGTGTCAAATTATGCACTTGTTGTTGTGTGTGCTACTATACTTGTAAAATTTTGTGATATAAATGTCATCAAAAATCAAAAACTGTTGCTGTCTCATTTTTGTTAATAAAGACGGATAGAGACAACATCAAATTTTGAACTGGGTCTAAGGCGATTAACACACGGTACCGCGCAACGCCGCGGTAGGCGGTGAAGCGGATCTCAAGTTGCATTGGCCTCTATTAAATCCGTTGTAAGGCGATTCACACACGGCACCGCGCACCGCCGCGTCGGGCGGAGGCGGTAAAGCGGATTTCGTAGCGGTGCTCCGCGCGGTGAGGCAGTTTACGCGCCTGTCGGAGCGGATGGATTTAACACGGTTTCGACCAGTTTGATCACAGACACTGGCAAGAATTTTTTCAGCACTGTCTTTTTCACATTTCTATTAGTTTCAATATGTAGTACTATGTAATATTGAACTTTCATTTTTGAAAACAGCGACTACCTGAAATAAAATATTATATTGTATGATGTATTTTTAAAGTTAAAATATGTATAGTGTATGTATGTATAAACCCACAACCATTATCCCCCAAAGGGTGGTTAAAGACCATCATATCTATTCAAGCCATGATTTTTTTCTGTGTTTCGCGAAATGACCCCCGCTCGGTTACGCGGCGCCCCGTGTGTGAGGCGCCGCCCCTCCGCGATGAGGGGCGGTGGCGGCGAGAGCACCGCTCGACCGCGCGGTCGGGCGGTGTACGTGTGTTTGGTATCGACGGATTTAATAGAGGCCAATGCAACTTGAGATCCGCTTCACCGCCTACCGCGGCGGTGCGCGGTACCGTGTGTTAATCGCCATACTAAACACACGTACACTGCCCGACCGCGCGGTCGAGCGGTAGAAATGTGAAAAAAGACATTACTGAAAAAATTCTTGCCAGTGTCTGTGATCAAACTGGTCGAAACCGCGTTAAATCCATCCGGTTGGACAGGCGCGTAAACCGCCTTACCGCGCGGAGCACCGGTACGAAATCCGCTTTACCGTCTCCGCCCGACGCGTCGGTGCGCGGTGCCGTGTGTTAATCGCTTTACTGTAGTTCGCAAAATCTCGTTTGTCTGTCCAACTTTATCGTGAGTTAAGTCCCAGTGGCTTAAAGTTCTAAACATGCTATCATCCTCATTAAGTTTTCCCTCATTTCATCTTTCATGTGCTTAATTTCGTTTTATTAGCACTCACATATTAGCAGTAGAGATATCTCAAGGGAAGAGTGTAAGTGTAAGTTCCTATTCGTACAGTCAAGTAATGAGAATTGATACGCTTTTCACAATGTATTTATATTTATTCAAAAAGTATTTGTTTGTAATTTTGTATACAAAAAGATTTGCATATAATAAATATAGTTTGCCTAATTCTTAACTGATCTTTGTAACTTTCTAACGTCTTTCTAACGTAAAATATTAAGATCGTACCATGTCGGCATTGAATAAGGCTCCTTTGGTTTACAAAGTAAAAGATGATAGTGTTGGCAAATTTGCAGTGGTTGATCATAGCTACCTACGATAGCGTTATTGGAAGCACACCTGATCCGATTTGTCAAACAATGGGTGCGGGTTTTTTTTCTCAGCTAAAAAGTCGACGTCCTGAATGGGCAGTATAAACCTAGTTAAAAAAATGTTTGGACGGTTCAAAAGCACTTTTCTTAAGTTAATTTGAATTAAAAAAATTGAATTTCACTTTGACTTTGACATCACCACCTCCACCACCATCATCATCATCATCATCAACATAAGCCTCTCCCGAACCGCTGCTGGGCAAATGCATCTCTATGCTTATACCGTTACTTTAATCTACCATAATATATTTGATGACCGCGCCAGGATAGTCCAGCCGATGTTATTCGCGCAGCTGCTGTCCTACTGGACGGTGGATTCGGACCTGGCGGACTTTGACGCGGGCATGTACGCCCTGGCCATGCTGGGGCTCAACTTCGTCACCATGATGTGCCAGCATCACAACAGTCTCTTTGTCATGCGGTTCAGTTTAAAGGTCAAAGTTGCCTGCTCCGCCTTGCTCTATAAGAAGGTAAGACTTACATGTTTGTCTGTTGTTAAACTATTTGTTCTTATTGTTCCGATATCTTTTAAACAAAGTTTTATAACCCTTTCTGAGTCAGATGCATGTATACCTATTTCCACCTGATTGAGATAAGATTGAAAACCAATAAAATATACAAACATGTTCTGTTTGTTAAAGGGACAAAAACTGATTACTGATTTCAATGATGGAGACCTTTGCCCAGTATTGTGATAGATACTACTATACTACTATTTATCTTATACCTTTAAACGAGCAATTCTTGTATATATGTATGTCTTAAAGCGATAAGACCGCCTTTGCCCATGCTAGCTTTAAGATTATGTGTACTTGTTTTTTGTTTTTATTTGTGTGAGCAATATTTATCTATCTATCTATGTATATATATAATCTGAATCTCAGAAACGGCTCCAACGATTTTCATGAAATTTAGTATGCAGGGGGTTTCGGGGGCGACAAATCGATTTAGCTAGGTTTAATTTTTAGAAAACGTCGTTTTATCCGAAAAAAATACTCCATGGGTCGTCCAGGTACTTACATAACAAAGTCTACACTTTTTTACTCGAAGCCGTTAAACAATTTTTTGTTTAAAATGGAAATACAAACGATTTTTAAAGTTACGCGAACTTTAGTTTGAATTTTAATTACCTTAAAATTTTTAGGTTCTAGGTTCTGTATTTTTTAATTCAGCTTACTTAGGAAATTATTTTTGTAATGTAACGTGGCCTACAATAATTCAGATAAAATGTTATCGAATCACAGTATTCTACCGGGACAGCAGAAACTATCTGCATTAATCACACTAATGCAACTGCCGAGGAAGTGGTTTTTTTTGGTTGCAAGGCATTTTTATAATGTAGTGAAGCGAGTCTATGTAATGATTGACCTCTTTTGAATGACTTAAGTGAATGTAAATAGTTTATGCTATTTTTCGGCACGTATTATAATAATATACATAGGTAATTGAGATACAAGTACATAGAGGTATAGATTAACCTTATTATTTTCGATGAAATTAATTATCGAAAAATGCAATATCTACTAAATGAATAATTGATGTATGTATGTACGTAATTATCATTTGATTATTCAGTAAGACATGAATCATGTCTTTTATTTTTGACGTTTTTTATTTATATAATGTCGAGCACCGACATATTTTTTATATATTGAATATGGAACCAGCCAAGTACTTCATTTTAATGAACATTAATTAATACTACAATTACAATTTAAAATAAAAAAACACACAAGTAGAACGGTACAAATCTATAATGCTACTACAAATAGGTGTGTGAATAAATATTAGCGACATTGTTTTTATAATAGTAATATTTTCAGCTCCTACGCCTCAACCAAGTGTCAGTGTCGGAAGTGGCCGGCGGCAAGCTGGTGAACCTACTTTCCAATGATATAGCGAGGTTCGACTACTCGTTCATGTTCATGCACTACCTGTGGGTCATCCCCGTGCAAGTGGCCATAGTGCTGTACTTCTTGTACGATGTGGGAGGCTACGCGCCCTTCGTCGGACTCTTTGGAGTCACACTCATGATCCTGCCCATTCAAGGTAACATTCTAACAATTTAGATGGACTTCTTGGCGGGAAAGTGAATAGTCATGTCTGCGGTTTTGTTTTATTTTCTAAAATTTGTGTTATGATGTCGAATGTTAATGTGAAATAATGGTGGATTATTAACCGTTAAGTGTTCGTGAGTGTGCATGAGTGTTGACAAATGAAACAAAACAGTGCAACGTCACTTTTCAAATTCTCTCAAGAAGTCAGATATCATTTCTCACTTCTCATTTCTATTAACATTCACAATCATCATACAGGAAAGAAATATTGTTTATATAAGTATTACTTGTAAAAGAAACTTTTTCATTGGCTAAATGCTTGTGCAAAACCATAAAAAAAATCCAATACCTAAGTAGTAAATTGTGGAACCAAATAAAGAGAAAAGGTATGAGTTTCATTCCCGTGGGAATATCGGGATAAAAACTCCTATGTGTTAATCCTGGTTATAAACTATCTGTATGCCGAATTTCATCCAAATCCATCCATCCGTTGCAGCGTGAAGAAGCAACAAATATACACACATACACACAAACTTTTGCATTTATAATATTAGTGTGATGCTTGAACATTTGTAGAAGAAATTTGACAGTTTGTGGTAGTGTAAGTGCAGGCGTCTGAACATCGTTTTAAAGTTGGTATGGTGGGCAAGGAAAATCCTAAGCATTCACCATTTTGTTGAAATGAACGACGAAAAGAGTAGGAGATGATTTATAGTAAAACACTAAAAGAATGTAAGAAACTAGTTACTGATTTTCTTACACCACAAAGTTATGAGGATAGAGAGAATTTATTACAACATACTAAATAAAACACACACGTGCACACCCCCACACACACACACACACACACACACACCCCCACACACTCCCTCACATTCACGCAGACACAATCACTCACAAACACAAATAGTTACTATAGTTAATAAGTTTATAAGTTTGATTTGTATAAGTTTTGTTAAATATAAATACATTAGCTATAGAAGAGCGAAGTCACTTGTTACAGGCAGTTTTATGCTTACTAGGTGACTTCAATCACTGAACTTTAAATTGTAATACTAAATTTTTGCAATAAATTTCAATAAATTTATTTATTTAGTGAACTCAACGTTCGAGAATGTTTAATGTTAGAATAGTCACCGGTAAGCACTAGTTATTCATTTCATAGTGTAAGGCTTATTGTCACCAGTTTGAACACTGCACCCCAGATTAATTGTTCTGCTAATACTGTAGATATCAATTGACGCTATGGTCATTCATCTAAGTCAAAAGTTGCTGAGTGTAAGGTAAGTCGCAACTATCAAATATTTCAATCAATTCCGATTTAGATATACTTACTTATTAGTTAGTATACATAATTTTCATTATTAGTAATTTTGATGAAGATAAAATTATTTAATTAAGTATATCTAGAACGTCTGCGGTAATCATAAAAATGTACTTCAAAACGGTTTGCCTATCAATAGGAAGATAAGATTACGTTTAATTTGAAAATACCAGAAATTCATACCATTATTCTTTGTCATATTTGCAGAATCTTTAAAATGTATGCTTCACTGATTTCAGTGAATAATGAAATCCAAAAGTAATTGTAATTACTTTATGGATTTCATTATTCATCACATACTGATAATAATTTTATACGATAAATAATCTCTTTTGTCACTTTCACCAAATTTTAATTGGGACTTTAGATCTAAGCCAAACTTAGTGTAAGTAAAAGTCAAAAGAAGTTTTTACTCAAATACGCAGCTCACTCCGTTAAGCAGTTTCAGATGTGATTTAACCATAACACATCCTCACATCCATCTAAGGCACTGTTCCCATATACGGCGAGAGAGCCATTCAAATTCTCGTTTTCGTTAACGTGACCGAATGCTGAATATAACTCGTTTTCATTTTGCTGACCACATACCACATTACTCTTACTCGCTCGTATTATATTTGTTTACTTGACTCACCACTCGCCATTCGCTGTACGTGGTGTCCCTTAGTCCTTAAGATTAAGCAGATATGATTGTTTAATTTTAGAAAGTACACAACTCCATACTATTACGAAAATATCTTGGTGGTCTTTACTTTATCACACTGTCTATCGTCTTTCCCTTTCGATTTCTGCATCGTCACTTATCTCGTTATATCGCGTTCACGTTATCAAATAGGATCCACAGAGTTTTTAATCCATAAGCGGTGCTATCTCACCTCATTCGTTGAGTCAATCACACTAATATTATAAATGTGAAAGTTTGTGTGTATCTGTGTTTATTTGATGCTTCTTCACGCTGCAATAGATGGATTTAGATGAAATTCGGCATGCACATGGTTTATAACCTGGATTAACACGTAGGATACTTTTTATCCCGATATTCCCACGGGAACGGGAACCACGCGGGTGAAACTGCGGGCGGCCGCTAGTATTATTATATGAATCAACCAGCTAATACAAACAGTGTGCTATCAGTAATTGCTACATTATCATTAGATTTAACATTTAACTGATATTATATTTGACAACTTATGCGTATTATTCCCTTTGTATAATTTATACAATTGTTATTTAACTTTCAGCTGCTACAAGACACATAAATGCTTGTAGCACATTTAACTAATTAATTACAAGATAATCTTATTAAGAAACTACAAAGTTTTCGTTTAACGTTTACGCTAAAATTTACGCTGATATTTACATATATCAGAACATTTACCTTTTAGCCTTTAAACTTGCCTTAATTAATTCAGCTTTAGTGGTATACATCAAAAACAGTGTTCACTTTATTATATAAATTAAATAAAATGTAACAACAACGACCTCAAATAGAACTTTCACCCACAACCTCTCGAAGGTTTTTGAGACGCAGGACTGAACTACGAACTTTTGCAAGAGTTATTTTGGTTTTATGCTTTTTGAGAGCGTTTTGTTATCGTTATTACAATGGTTGTCATATTTTTGTTTCAGCTTGCCTTACTAAACTAACCGCCGTTGTGAGGCGTAAAGTAGCTGTGAGAACGGATAAACGCATTAAGTTAATGAGCGAAATCATTAATGGCATCCAGGTCAGTGAGTTTAGCCGTTTATAGATAGAAATTATTAGAGATTATATCTTCTTTATGACGTTTTAGGAATTTATATGGATTGTTTTATATTTTATCGACATTGTATCTATGTAAATAAATCGCAATTTTAGTTGTCAACACTGTTTAAAATTTAGCATACGTAATTTGCATTTCTAAATATAAAAAGTTCTTAAACCCCGCTTTCGTGCTTTTTAAGTTTGATTACTAATAAACAGATAGATGTTGACAAAACTCATTTGCGATTTAACTAGAATTTTAGTAAGTAACTATATTTACTTTGCAGGTCATTAAAATGTACGCTTGGGAGAAACCCTTTCAATTAGTAGTGAGGGCGGTTCGCGCGTACGAAATGAGTGCCTTAAAGCGGGCCATCTTTATTCGGAGCGTTTTCCTTGGCTTCATGCTGTTCACCGAACGCTCCATTATGTTCTTCACGGTCTTGACTCTCGTGCTGTCCGGGAATATGATATCGGCTACTACGGTAAAGCTTTTTATTAATACTATTTAGATCCTTGGGGGAAGCCTTTGTCCAGCAGTGGACGTCTTTTGGCTGAGATGATGATGATGATAATGATGATGATGATGATGATGATGATGATGATAATAATGATAATGATGATGATGATAACTATTATGATGATGATGATGATAAAGATAATCATCAGGACGCAGACCTTATTCATTCAGCCTATAAACGTACCACACTGGTGGGCTTAGGCCTTCCAATATGCGATCTGGCAACCATCTTACAATAACAATAGGCGTAAAGAATTTGACTTTTTCAAAAATTTATATTTTGTCTCGCATTGACACTGATCCGGAATCAGAGCGTGCAACCGGTAGGTACCGAAAATACAGTTACCATATCGGTAAGTACCTGTATATTCCATTTCGGTACCTGGATACCGATTCTTCAATGAATACCGGTATTGTACCTCAAAAATACAGGTACCGACTTGCGACGTTGCCAGTCTGTTTGTCACGTGATATGCAGTGCACTGCGGCCCGGCCGCGCGAAATGAATATAAACAGGCAAACTAACGAGACGAGAGAGCAACGCGTGCAGTTAGCCAATCCAAGCGCCACTTATTTATATACTAATAATGCACTAATAAATTTGGTTACCTGGTACCGGTATTAGTACCGGTATTAGTACCGGTATTAATACCTGTATTATGGTGTATAATACCGGTACAATACTACTTACCGGTACTTATCGGTTAACCTGTATTATTAATACCGGTATCAAATCATTACCGGTACTTTATTAAGAGTGAGAGCTAAAATTATACCCATTATTTGACAGGTGTACCCGATCCAGCAGTTCCTTAGTACAATTCAAATAAACTTGACGATGATATTACCTCTGGCTATAGCGTCGATTTCGGAGATGCGAGTCTCCCTGGACAGAATACAAAGTTTTCTTGATTTAGGTCAGTAATATAATAAGTCACAATTAACATAGATTTGTAAGTAAAGTACGTATTCGTATAAAATATTTATTTTAAACATGTGTCCTCATAATACATGGTAAAGGCTCAAGTAGCAATTATTTTAGTTAGAAAAATACGGAACAATTATATAAACATCTAAACAGTTGTGTGTAATAGCCGACTGATTTCAAACTTGTTAAATAAAGTTGCGAGGTAGAAAGTAGTGGAATTGACCCACAATTAATTAGTGGTTTCGAAATGACTAAGGTTTATACTAATAAACATTAATTTATTGCTACAGATGAAAGAGATGCGCTTTCGTATTTGAAAAGCAATGGTAAAAATGGAACTCTTAACAAAACTATGTTCGATTCAACCAAAGAAGGAGGTCCTCTTGAGCCCGTCATTACTGCTAAGAAATATGTGTCAGCGGACGCGCCAGAGCCGCAGAATGGTAAGCTTATTAATTCATAAGTCTTTGTTGTAAGTCCTCATTAAGTAATAGTCTAATATAATATGCTAATATCCCATATATCGAGTATTTTTCAAGTATTAGGTTCATTTGTTATGTTAGTACGAATCCCATTGCCGGTCTTGTTACGTATGATTTGATATACTTTTGTGTCAATAAGTATTATCATTATGAGCCCTTTCATTTCATGGTTCCCTATCCATTTGCATAACATTTTAAGACATATAATAACATGGCATACTTTTGTTTATCCTAATAACATTTACGCATAACATTATTTACGCATTACAGCTTACGCATATTTTTTAAAAGCATAATGTCTCTAATCCTAATATTGTTTAAACATAACATTCTAAAGCATAAATTTGTTAACGCATAATATTTTTAAAAAGAATACTAAATACGCATACGCCTACGCATAACAATTTATAACTCCTAAAATGTTAGACAGTAATACACATTTTTAACTCTGAAAATCAGCGTTGCAGTTTCTTGAAGCTGCAACTTCCAGGAGTCCAGTTCGTCGTAGTATTTTAATTTTAACTTTATGTATTAGTTTTATTGTTAGTACCTAAGCCTGCTACGCCGAATAAATATTTTGAATTAAAATTAAAGTAAAGGTAAATTTTGGATATTGTTATATGTATGTTAAACATATTGGCGGCTTAAGGGTGGCCCAAAGGCTACCCCCCCGCCGCACCTTAACATATTTTTATACCTAAACACTATCATGCTAATGTCATTATGTATAGAAACATTAATCGAATTAAAATTATGCCAAAACAAATAAACCTAAAAGACAATTATGTCAACATAAACCGTATGCCAAAAACAATTATGGCAAAGTATTATTAGATCAAAAAAATAGGCCAAAATAGGTATGCCAAAGTATATTAGGGAAAAAAACATTATGCGTAAAGAAGGGATCCCTCATTTCATATCTCACATTATTAATTTGATATAAACAATAGCCAACAAAATTAAAATTTAACTATTCTTACATCACATTCGTATTTGGGTCACCAAACTATATTTCTTTGCTAAATTTCAGGTCTTTTAGGGAAAATAGTTTCCAAGAAAGCATGTGTATAACAACATACGATCTCATTAATGGTTCGATTTTTCCATTGGTTTTCCCCTTTAAATCAGATTTTTCTTGCGATTAAGCTATTTTCTTACTATTGCAGTAGTAGACAAGTCGATGAAGCCTATCAACAACGTAATAGAGCTACACGGCGTGACAGCGTCCTGGAAGGATGTGCCAGCTGCGGAGGCGACACTAAAGAATATCTCGATGCGCGTGCGCCGCGGCAAGCTTTGTGCCATCATAGGGCCCGTCGGCTCCGGAAAGGTAAGAAACCAAACAAGTAAACTAGTTTTCGCTAAAGTTATCAAGTTATCAAAACCAAAATATCAATAGATACTAATGAAAGTAAAACCAAAGATTCATACATTTTGCGAAGCTGCCGAAAATGATATAATCTGTTATTAAAAGGACTCTTAAAAAAGGTAAAGGAAGGAGGTTTAGTCGGCAGAAGTACAATTTGGGTGACATTTTGGGCTTGGGTTATTGACCTGCCATCCTAAAATTAAATGGGGGCCAATGTGATAAGTTCCTTATCAATAAAACTATAGATAAATTTAATGGTTATAACATTTTAATATTTTTAAAATAAAAGTAAAATAATAACTAGGTTCAAGTTCAGGTCAGATCAATCTGCCAGTGATCCGGAATCGCGAATGCTTATTCTGCATTTTATTTTGTCATAATATCTCACCAAATTGCCCAAATTGGTATTTCGGATTTGGTTGGTTTGAATGCACTGAGAAGTTTCTATCGATTCAAAAAATTAAATATTCGCTCCCACACGTCAATCGCGTCAGAAAAGTCATAAAATCACAATATCTTCATAAAGATAACGCAATAAAGTCGTCATGCTTACTTTTCGCTAAAATGATAATATCATTCCATTTGTAATGATGATAAAGCGCCGTTGCCAAAGTTTAATAATGTTTACTATAATATTACATGATGTTTCTTTATGTGTGAGCCCCTAGGGGGTTTTACCACCTCTAATAATTTTAATGTACACAAGATGCAATCAATTTGCTTGCAAGCTGGCAAACAAGTACTTACATAGCCCTCCTGATGAAAAGTGGACACCGCCGCCCATTGGAGCTAAGATAAACAAAGATATCACGCGTGTCTTGGGCCCTGCAGCTGTAGTTCCAATGCCCCTATATCCTGTAATTTCATTGGATCTAGCAGTCTTCAAGGCGGAATACAGCATTGCGAAATAATTCTGCTTGGTCTAAGAAATAGTAATTAGAGTGTGATCGCTACGAGTCGGATTCTGGACAGAATCCTACTATTACCTACGGTTAAATAATTCTTTGTAAATTTATACTTTTTATATTTCTTCTATAAACTGTCAACACTCTTTTGTTTTTTTTTCACTAGCTTTTTAGCAGCTGTTTAACGTGGTATGTTAGCGACTACGTTAATTATTATCCATTTCACTTTACTTATTATTTACGCCACTTTTTTATTATTTTTATTATTTACGCCACCGTTACACCCGGGTCAAAATAAGTATGTCATGAAATTTTGTCTTTGCAGACGTCACTCCTGCAGCTGTTGCTTGAAGAGATGCGGCCGCAGTCTGGCACCTTGAACGTCAACGGTATAGTGTCGTACTCTTGCCAGGAGTCGTGGCTATTCCCGGCGACGGTGCGGGAGAACATCCTGTTCGGACTGCCCTACGATTCTACCAAATATAAAGAGGTAATTCAAAATTCTTACTATACTCATTGTATCTGTAGGAGAACAATATATAACTCACTGAACTTAGCACAAACGCTTTATTGAATAAGCCAGATTGCACGTCAAATGATCAACTCAACTCCACCTGATGTTAAATGGAAATGGAGTCCATACGCAAAGACAACTGATTCACTGTGAAAACAATGCATCAGGTAACCCTCAAATTTTACATGTTTAATCACATTAAGGGTTATGTTAATTAATTTTGTGTCATTCAAACAATAAGTGTGTGCCAACACACGCTGCCAAGCTAGAAAGAGAGCAAGAGCGTGACAGCAACATATTATTATGTTTTTCAGTCTGTTTAAATTAAAATCAAATGAATAAAGGTAATAAATAAGGAATGTGGATTAATTCAGCTGCCAACATTTTCTTTCACTTTAACGATTCCCGCACACAATAGGTTAAAGACTTAAGCTGATATGTAAGCTAGAATCTACGTGGACGAAGTCCGAAGTATAGCTGGATATTTTGCTTTCTTTCCCAGGTATGCCGCGTGTGCTGCCTTGCGACTGACTTCAAGCAGTTCCCCTACGGCGACTTGTCTTTGGTGGGTGAGCGAGGTGTCTCCCTCTCCGGCGGGCAGAGGGCGCGCATCAACCTGGCCAGAGCTGTCTACAGAGACGTAAGCAATCCCTGATATACTCTTGGTTTCGAAAGATGTCAGCTAAATTAACAAGATGATAAGTAGTTGATAAGCTATCGTCAAAACTCAAATAATCATTATTATCATTAACCTATAAATAATCATAGATAAAAACTTTATTTGGACTACTACACACATACACTCACCTAAACAATCATAAAATTACAATGGTAATAATATAAAAACATTAATTAAATTAAAAACATAGTTTTGTATAGTATGTCTTGTGTTAAGTCTGTTTTAATAAGTGTTTTATAAAGGATTAATTTAACATTAAATTTCTAGCGTAAAGCATTTTCACATAATATGATCAAAAGCATCTGAGGATATCGGGTAATACTCGTAGACCTACTACGCTGCAGCGTAGTACTGCTGACCAAATAATAATTTGCTGACCAAATATTTATTTTGTAATACAATTAATTTATTTCCATTTAATTGTACAGTTACAACACAACTGCTTTAGTTGCGGTTGATAAATTGGTATTATGGACACAAATCGCTCGCTTATTGTATTTAAATGTAGGCTTAGCTTGTCTTCCGAATCATGAAGGAGCTTGATATATTAGATTATAGATTATATAATGTGTTGCGAAAATAGCTTAATAAAAATAGACATTTTGAAAAAGTATAAGAATAGGCTTGTATTTATTTCATTTGTATCAACAATAATGACTAATGCATGTCAATATCGATAATCTAAGTTAGTATAGTCGAAGTATAGAAGTTGATAAAATATTCCATTTTAGAAGCATTTAATGTTACAATCGATTTTGTAAATCATTTAGAACTTTATCTGGCATATAAGCTAGCTATTGTCTTTATAGAAGTACCTTCTACTTACACAGCACATGCTACTACTCGTACATCTTCTAGTCCACCGTTCACACTGTTTTTTTTACATGTTGTGGTTGTGTTTATTTGTAATGGAAAGTGTCCTGCTATGATTGGGCATTTTCCAATATTTTTGACGCTGTAAGGGAGAAAAGAGCTGGATGGACATTTGCTGAGTTTCTTGCCGGTTCTTCTCAGTACAAGATCTCCCGCCCAGACTAGACTTACGAACCGGTGACATAGTGACATTCACAAGAGCTACTTGTAGCCTAAACTGAATAAAATGATTTTGAATTTGAATTTGACAGGAATAATAAGCGCTTTAAGTTTGCATTATATATAATTATGTATATTTACCGTGGAAGAGAATTTGTTAAAATCGTATCCCTTTATTCGATAAAATTAGTTCCCAATGTTGAAATTTTGAAGTGCGTTTTTTAAAAATGAAAAATGAACACGCACTCCATGACATGCCGGGTCAGGTGCACTACCAACTATGCTATCGTGGCTCAATCCAACTCGCCGAAATTAATCAGTTAAGAATTAGGCAAGCTATATTTATGATTATTTACATATAATTTTACGCAAATATTGTTGCGAACAAATTACAATTTGAAAAAGACAAAGTGTTGAAAAAAATCCGCGAGCGGTATTCGAACCCGCACCCCATGACAGGCCGAGTTTGTTCGCATCAATATTTGCGTAAAATTATATGTAAATATTCATAAATGTGCATATTGTTCTCTCTTGGTATTTGAGAGTTATTTATTCTATCTAGGTAACTGTGGGACTGTGTAAATGTAACAAAGAAAAAAAAAATTAATTTCATTTTAGTGTAGGTAAACGTGAAATATCAATTTTAAATGTTTTGATTTTTAGTTCATTGCCTTCTTTGTTCCTTAGGCTGACATCTACTTGCTCGACGACCCGTTGTCCGCCGTTGATGCCAACGTGGGCCGCCTGCTGTTCGAAGACTGCATCAGAGGTTACTTGCGGGACAAAACATGCATACTGGTGACACATCAAGTGCACTATCTCAATGACGCCGATTGGATTGTTATCTTGAACGATGTAAGTTTTAGCGCAAATAATAATTTGGTCTGTTTTGAATTCCCAAAAAGACGTGTTAGTTTATTTTAACTTTAAATCAAATTGTCTTTGTCATAAGGGTGCAGTAGAAAACATGGGGACATACGATGACTTGGTCAAATCTGGAAAAGATTTCTCATTACTTTTAGGAGAACTTAAGGAAGGTGGTGAAACTGAAGAGGAAGTAAGTACATCACATTGTCGTATTAAATTAAGTTGAAATATAACTAAACCAAGTATTTCCCCGTTTTATTTTTCTGAATAATCTTTAAAACGCATGTAAATTCTTCGCATAGGATAAAAAACGGCCTTCAATGAAGCGTGGCATCTCTGTGCGAAGTGAAGAAAACCCCACGGAGGAAAAAGAACAAATCTTGGAAGCGGAGGAGAGGGCGAAGGGCAACCTGAAGTGGTCGGTGGTTTCAGCGTACCTCATGTCGGTCCAGTCGTACACCATTCTGTTCCTGGCACTGGGGACGTTGCTGGTCACTCAAGCGGCGGCTACCTTCACCGATTACTGGCTAAGCGCTCTGTAAGTTTTATGGTGCATCCACAATACCTTTTTGTAGAAAGTATAAAAAAGCTTATTATAAAGTGTATGATTACATTAAAGACAAAACAGCATGGTTTTGAAATGCTCCAATCACTCCAACAGGTATTTTTAATTTAAAATATTTTTTAAAGTTAATTTAAAATGGTATAACTTGGTAACGGCATATAATTTTGTAAATGTCGTTACATAAATTAAAGCTGTGGAGTTTCTTGCGCCCATTCTTCTCTACAGCTAATAAGCAAGCATCCTTAATGGGTAGTAGGTTAAAAATATGTTTAGACGATTCAAAAGCACTTTTCTAAAGTTTATTTGGATAAAAAAAAATTACTTTGACTTGAATTTGACAAGTCTAGGCGACGTACGCACACACACGTTGTAAAATTTTCTTCCACATAAATTAACTACGGTCGTATTCTGTGCTACGGTGTGCACCAATTGAATATTTTAAACCTAGTTATTGATTCCACTGATTGCTTGATGCCCGGTTTCTGAGGTATTTTTGACAGAAGTTTATCGGTTCGGTAACGCTATTGGTTCAATGACTTTGAATCATGTACATAGTTAATGATTCATTGATCTCCATTCATCTTTGTTTGTTTATATTATGGAATAGAGATATTTGAGAAACACAAAACCTTAAAATGTTTTCTATTTGCTTAATTTTTTTTTTATTATCTTTGAAGTTTTATATGGCGTGGTTGTGCTTACACTGTATTAGTAATCAATTAATTTGTTATAAGGACGAACGCTGTTGATAACTACATCCACACATTGCCTGAAGATGAAGAACCGGGTAAGTAAACAAAATATTTATGAATAAACCTTTTATTTCCTACTAAACGCCTTTTACACTTCGAATCATTGATATCCAAGTAAGAAAAATGTATTACCTACAACAAATCTAAAATAAATATGGTATTTTGTGTAATATCAATGTTTACGTAATGATTGATTAGACACTCAAAAAGTTTGTAAAAAGTTTGTACAATATTATTTATCGAATTTTTAGATCCAGGGCTTGGCACGAGCCTCGGGTCGCTGACCACCGGGCAGTATCTGTGGATCTACGGTGGCGTGATCGCGGGCATCATCGTGTTCTCCCAGCTGCGTATATTGACTTTCGTGATCGCCACCATGCGTGCTTCGCAGAACATCCACGACACGGTGTTCAACAACCTAATCCAAGCAGTCAAGAGATTTTTTGACACCAGTCCTTCAGGTAGATTCTTGATTTAAAAACAATAACTAGAAATATTTATAATGTTTGTTAGCGATTTTCCTATACTTTAATTTATTTATACATAAGGGAAAGCGCATCATGATGCTTCATCTCATCTGATGGTAAAGTAATAATAAAGCCGAAGGTGGAAGCGCACCTCACCCAGAATCTTCAACTACTGACATACTGACATATCTAATCTTATCTCTTAACTGTCTGAACACAAAAGGCTACTAGGCTACTAACGTTATTGATATAGACTACAGACTAATATTCTATATTTATCTAAAGTTCTTGAACGCATAGTTGGTGACCGGCTTGTCACCTACCTTGAGCACTTCCACCTTTTATCACCACAACAATTTGGCTTCAGAAAGAAGAGGTCTACATCTGATGCTCTCCACGATCTTCTTGATTATATTGTAAAGTCCTTGGATACAAACAAAAGAGTTCTTACTGTATTTCTAGACCTCACCAAAGCCTTTGACACGGTTCCAACTAGTACTCTCCTAATAAAGCTCGAGAGGAAAGGTGTCAGAGGTCCTCAGCTTGATTTTTTCCGGAGCTATCTCACCGGCAGGTCTCAAACTGTTAAAATTAATAACAATGTTAGTGATGAGCTACCTATTGACTACGGTGTGCCCCAGGGCAGTATCCTTGGCCCAACTCTATTCCTAGTATTTATTGATGACCTTAGCAATCTTAAGCTACCTAATGGCCACATTGTTTCCTTCGCTGATGATACTGCTGTTTCTTTTTATGCTGACTCGTGGTCTGAGCTCCAAATTGCTGCCCAACACGGGATCGAAAACATCTCTCTTTGGCTACACACAAATAAACTGACCCTAAATACTAATAAAACCAAATTTATCACTTTTTCTATCAGCGCTGGCTCTCAACCCACTATTGTTCCTTCTTTAATAGCCCATTCTTGTGTCAGCAACATCAACTCTTCTTGTCAATGTCCTCCACTCTCACAAGTTGATACCATCAAATATCTAGGCGTAACTCTCGACAAGTACCTCAATTTTAAGCACCACATACAATCACTCTCCGGCAGGATGCGTAAACTTATATTTGTTTTTAAAGTACTTAGACATGTCGCAAATCCTACAGTCCTACAACAAGTCTACTTTGCCCTATGTCGCTCACTAATAACGTACTGTATCTCTTGCTGGGGTGGTGTCCCTAAGACTACGATGAAACCTTTAGAAGTAGCACAACGTGCCATCCTTAAAGTTGCAACATTTCGTCATTTACTTTTCCCAACTAACGAACTGTATAACATCTGCAAAGTTTTAACTGTTCGGCAACTGTTCATACTAGAAGTTGTTCGTCTCCAACACCGAAACGCTCCATATACTAAGATCAGAAAACGACGTAAAGACAAAATCTGTGCCGTTCCGTCTACGTCCTTCTCTTTTACGCAAAGATTCTTCTACTACTTAGGACCTTCCTTATATAATAAAATCAATGCTGAAATCCCTATTTACAATCTCACTTCCTTTGAATGTAAAAAGGGTGTTCGCTCTATTCTTCTCAGTAAAAATTACGACCAAACGGAACATTATTTATACACATACACTTAATTAACTAATACATTCTTGTGTAACATATATTATCTTATTATTATATTATATACACATATGAACACACGTTCGAGTTCACACACACACACACACACACACACACACACACACACACACACACACACACACACACACACACACACACACACACACACACACACACACACACACACACACACACACACGCGCGCGCGCTCGCGCGCGCGCGCACGTTTTTAGAGTAATTGTTAAGAGTAACCTCTTTTCGCTCTTCAGCTGCTCTCTTACGCACTTGCTATTACCATTTTTATTTTTTTTTCTATTTTTCGTATTCTTTTGTTTTAGAAGACTCCTTATCAGGTTTCTTTAATTAAAGTGTTTAACTTTCATCTACTTTAACTTTATAGGTTAACTTTTTTCTACTTTCTGTTCATTACCGAGGTGGTGGGGGCCTGATGACCTGTACTACTGATATATTAATATCAATCACAGGCGTCAGTCTCACACAAACTATTATATAATGTACATTGTTTAAAAGTTATTTTGAACTGTATACATGTGTTTGTGGAGAGAAAATAAAGTTATTATTATAAAAAAAAAAAAAAAATATATAAAATTCTGGTACCCCAGAATTAGACAAAAACTGCCAACGATCAAACCGATTATAATAGTAATTACACCCCTGTGGGAATTGATCTAAACACTAGACTACAGAGCCGCTTGTGTTTATATTTGTCTCTGAACAAAAATTTGCGATAAAAACTTACTGTTATATATCATTATTATCATCATCATATCAGGTAGTCACCTGGGCCTATGCGACTGCAGGGCATAGGCCTTTTTCCTCACACGTTCTGCACGGTCCCGCACCATTCTTATCCATCCCTGCCCACCATCTGGACTAGGTCGTCTGACCACCGAACTGATGGTCTACCCACCGATCGACGTCCATTTCGCGACCATATACTTTGTGCTAATGAATTTATTCTTTTCCAAATAGGCCGTATACTAAACAGGTTCTCTAAAGACTTGGGTGCGGTTGACGAGCTCCTGCCGAGAAGTTTGCTGGAGACGCTGCAGATGTACCTGTCCATGGCCAGTGTGCTGGTGCTGAACGCTATTGCCTTGCCTTGGACCTTGATTCCGACGGCCGTCCTAGTGATTGTGTTTATTTTCCTACTGAAATGGTACCTGAAGGCTGCACAGGCAGTGAAACGGTTGGAGGGAACCAGTAAGTTATCTTAAATCATCTAAGTAGCATTATTCAGTAAAATCATTGGTATTTATTTATTTATAAGTTATAGGTATTCAGCTTCTACGCCAATTTTACTACTAAGGCTTCATGTTTTGTTAGTTTTAGAGTTTCGACGCGGATTGTAGAATTTCGCGAAACAGACCTAGCTCGGAGACAAAGTTTCAAAGACTGTTAGGACGACAGTGAATCATGAACGCCTTCATCGTCACTTAAATAAGGTTTACACATATTTTAAATGATAAGACCAGAAATAATAAGACGTTCACATAATTAACTACATGTCTCTTTAAATGGGTAGGTGACTGGTTTGGCAATAGATAAACTTTTTAGCAACTGTCAAAAGATTTTTAAAGAAATTGTAAGGTAATGGCAAACTATGACGTCACTATTTGTTCCATCAATTGAGTGTTTATTAGTAACTTTTTTTAGTAACAGCAATTCAAGCTTAGGTCAAATAAAAAATAGTTTTATGTTTTAGAGAACCGTTACGTGATTTCACTTATACGTTTTAATGTTATGGAGTTAATTAAAGTTGTTGTCAACTTCCCTATTTTCGGAATGTTGTTCGGTCTCAATAGTGACTAAAATAAACAGCCATTTGTAAATATCTGAAATTAAGTTCGAAACTTTACTGCAAGTTGACACGCTCATCCTGTTATTTATACTTTTTGCCAACAGCAAAGAGTCCAGTATTTGGAATGATTAACTCTACCATTGCGGGGTTGTCCACCATCAGAAGTTCTAACTCGGAGCATAGATTACAAAAGCAGTTTGATCAAGCACAGGTGAGGAAGATCGAGGATTTAATTATCATCATCATCATTAACCTGTCATCTACCGTGAATACAGACACAATAGAATTTTAATTATTTATGGCACTGATCAGTGCTCGCGGTAAATGACAGGTTAATCATCGTCATCATCATGCCTCGTCAGTCATTGCTGGACTTAGGACCTCTCCTAATGCATGGCATGACAGCCACTTTGCTTATATCGTCGCTCCACTGCGCCAACACTACGGTTGTCGAGTGACGGTCCCCATTCCAGAACACGTCTACCCCAGTGGTTATCAGTCCTGACCACAGAAATGTATGAGTCAATTTGTCTGATAAATGATCTATCGTTTTTGATCGTGACTGGTTAGATTCAGTCATTTTACATGTCTAGCCCTGAAGCTAATATGACCAGTTCACAACCATTTCAGCTTGATAATCCTACGAGATGTATAAATTTCATTACCGTTCGTTCTGATTTCTGCAGTCGTTTTATCAATTACTTGATCTTTATCAAATTTCAGAATCTCCATTCGAGCGCTTTCTACACATTCCTCGGCGGATCTTCGGCGTTCGGATTGTATCTAGATGCAATATGTCTAATTTATCTCGGAATCATTATGGCTACGTTTATATTAATTGACTTTGGTAAGTTATTCTTACGTATACAATAATAATATCTAGCATAGCTATAGCAAAAAGTGATATTAGTGGAAACTTGAAAACTTAAAGTAAATGCTCGGGTTGAATGCGAAAAACGTGGTTCAATCATAGCTCCGATAGGCTCTGGCATGTACCTATACCTACATATAAACAAGTGTATAAGTCAGGGTTTCTTAAACTTTATGCAGTCACGGACCACTTTCTCAATTTAAACAATTCCGCGGACCCCTGTAATATTTTAGGAAAAAAAGCCTTACCTATTTATATAAAACAATAGTTATTTGTTATACAAGAGTGCAAAGTTGCTTTTTAACCGCGTGCTCAATTTTGATGACCGAGCAAGCGAAGGATTCTAAAATTGAATCACGAGCGCAGCGAGTGATTCAAAAATTAGAATCCTGAGCGTTAGCGAGGGAATCAAAAGAGCACCAGGTGAAAAATCTTTGCACTCGAGTGCAACACGTAACTTTTCATCCCACCTCAGCGAGGAAATGACTAAATGCAAAAAATAACATTTACAATCACAAGTTACTTTTATTACAATTTAGGTATTAACTACTACATTATGATAGGTAAGTATTACAGAATAATCTTTAAGTTGTAACAAATAATACTTAAGTATAATTAAGAAAAATTGAAAGTAACGTTGCTACAGTTACTTAAGGGGGTGCAGCGCGGACGCAAAACTGCGAGTTTCAAGTTTCTTTATGATAGAGAGCGAGTAGCGCGTGGCAGTAGTATGACAACGGCGCACGACTACAAATACGCACGCACACTAATATCTGTACAGAGTAGGCTGGTGATTTAATTAGAGCAATGTTTACTTTCGTAAAATCATAGGCGTTTGGGTAAAAAATAATAGAAGTCTTACTAGTTTCATATTTATATTTTTTAATTGAAAAATAAGACAACAGTGGCCTGTGGAATATCAATACAAACATTTCGATGTCGGATCATTGTTTCAATTGTGCTATATTTCCAAAGTTTCTGAAGAAATAAGTTTGTGGATATCATTACTTTTACGTACTGTTTATGCAGTTTCTGGGTATTTGTTTCAAATTCCAAGACAACCATGGCCTTGTGAAAGGATAAAGCTAACCTACACTAGGCCTTTTAATGTATATGATCTATTCAGCGCCTAGCACCAGTGACTTAAAAACACGTAAATTTTACGAAATTCCGCGCGGCACCCCCTTAAGTTGAGTGTAATATTTTTGTTAGGTACTGTAATGTTGGTGTTAGTGACTTGTGTACTGTAACACCCCGCTGGGTCGTTACTTAAGGTACCGGGGGTTGTATCGAATAATAACACTTTAAAAGCTTTAAATATCTATATTGCTTTCAACATGAAATCATAACAATCAAATCGTCGTCGCGGCCCGTCACCGACACTGAGCAAGTAATCACTACGTTATAAGAGTCGGCACTTCATAACTAGCCGTTTTCACAATTATGTACGTAGTTTCTACCAACCTAATAAATAAAATCGTACTACCAACATAAGCAGGAAATGTCAAAAGAATAGTGGAGTAGGTACTTTGCAAACTGAGCATAATGTCGATATCGATAAAAAAAAACTTCGTAGCGTCTATACCCATTAACCTCAAATATTTCATACGTTGGAATAAAAGCAGGCGATAAATCCCATCACAACATGCCAGCAAAATATATATTTATCTAAAAACAATCTAAAACTTTTCTCCTGATGACATGCAATGAAAGAATTACCGCTTGTATTTTTTTAAATAAAAAAGTCAGTCAAAGTCAAATATTTTTTATTTAAATAAACTTTAGAAAAGTGCTTTTGAATCGTCCAAACATTTTTACCTATTACCCATATCATCTGTAAAAAAGTAATGAAAATATCAAATTCATAGAACGAAACTTGGCAAAGTACTTGGTAAACTTGGGAAACTAAAATCACCTCCTGGCATGTTTTCATAATGAGTACTCGCTTTAGAAGTCGATGCTGGACAATTCATTGAAATATCTGCAAGAAATGAATAGCAATATTAAGACCAAATATTAGTGTCATTGGAAAGTCACTTACTAAAGTAAGAAAGTTTGAATCAATTGTTATTTAGGTACCTATTTTATGCTATTTAAACGTGTGCAGTCTTTCCTCAAATTGTGTCACATTTTCATGAGGCGTTCTTGATTTAGAAGTAGATGGCAGACAATCGAGTGATATATCTACAAATAAAATATAATAAATATCAGATGTTAAGACTGTCAGCGTCATCGAAAAACCAACTTGTAAATAGCTTAAAGTGTTCAAAATGTTCCTATTTTGCGTTTTTTTTAAATTATGTGCTGTGGCGTGCCACTCTGAGCTTCTGCTTTAGAACTAGATGCCGGAAAATTAAGCAAAATACTTGCTAGAAAGTATAACAATTTCATTTTATGTACGGCAAATGACCACACAGTACACCTGATGGTGTACTGCGAATTTCGTGCAGGTATATAAAACGCAAAATTACCTTTTTCTTCTCCAGCTTACATATAGGGAAATTTGCAAGAATTTCATCAGAAAGCTGTGTTTACCTTTAATGTAGGATAGGCATTTCTTTTTAATCTATTACCCTTTTTGTTGAACATTTTACGAGGAAAGTGATCGCCATATATAAACTTATTAACATTTAACTTCTTTATGGGTATATAGACCAAATCCTCATTACCTGTATATTTTTGTATATACCCACAGTCGACATCTAAAATAAATAAAAATATCGATAAGCACAGCACTAGGACAATGTAAAGTTTATAAATAAGGAACTAAAAAATAACCCGAATTTTCTTCTAATTGTTAGACACATATATTTACCGATATTACCACTTATTAATAACACTGTTTTTACTCAAATTGACTTAAAACTTGGAATACACTACAAAACTTACCTGTTTGGGTCAAGCGGGAATCTAGCCAATAATATATTCTTACTCAACTTTCTCAATCTTTGAATACCACAAATTTCACACTTACGCAAAGATTTGCCACCCATAATGTAATTTTACCACGTTTTTTACAGTTTTTAAACTTCCGAGCTGTACAAAACACACAAATATTTAAACAGAACTACAATGGCACCATAAAGAAACTTTGAATGGCGCGTTACATGCTAGCCAACATGACCATACCGTATAATGCGACTAAATTAGCGTGTTGTGGCTGGTACAATAAGACAGAACGTTTTATTAACTTTGTTCATTGGTAGGATTATTTCGTAATTTAATGTTGGCACAAAGTACGTTCATAATTCCATACAATATATTTTTTATATGAAGTGTCGACCCCCTGGTCACCGAGTCCGCGATGTTCTTCTTTTTTCTTCCATCCCTTTTTCTTCTACTACGTTTGAATTCAGGCCACAGCGGCTGCCAGTAAGTATGCCCGAGCAAGGAGTCCCGGTTGCTACAGTACTGAAAATTCGGCACCATGGAGGTAGAAGTAAATAGGTTTGATGATGTTTTGAATTCACAAACTTAGTGCACACGATGTTCTAAATTCAATTTTACTTTATCCTCTAGCGGATAAAAACGGCTTTTGCGCTCAGATATCGAAGAGTAAAAATACTCTTTCCGAGATGGGGGGATGAAAAACACTTTTATTGGTAGCTTTATTATACTTACTTCTAAGCTAATAAGGAGGATGCTGCTGTTTGACCTCAATGAGATCGTTAAATTGAAAAATTGTATTCGACAAGGCAAGGTGCATGTCACCTGCGTCGTTCAATCGATTGTGACTTTTGCGACGGACCCCTGATACACATGGGCCCCACTTTAAGAAACCCTGGTATAAGTGGTTTTTAGATAAGTTAATAATCGTAATTGTAATAAATTGTAAATAATCTTTTTATAATAATACTAGCTGACTCAGCGGACTTCGTACCACTTTGACAGTTTCTATGATAACAAAACAAACAAATCGTGGAACATTTTGTATTGGAAAATTAAATTGTAAAAAAAAATGTTAGGGGTGGACCACCCTTATCACTTAGGGGTATGAAAAATAGATAACGACCGATTGTCAGACCTACCGAATATACATATAAAATTTCATAAAAATCGATCGAGCCGTTTCGGAGGAGTATGGCAACTAACATGTGACACGAGAATTTTATATATATAGAAGATAGATTACATCATCATCATCAGTGGTCGGAGTAGGTATATTGAATTAAGGTCACTGACATCAAACGTATATGTTAATATGGATACTCCTCCGAGTTTCCGGATTATTATGATAAAAATACCGAAACATCGAAATTATTACATGAAACTAGTTAAAAATGTATCAATACTCTCAACGCTATGCTGCTAGTGGCGTAGATGACCAGAATTTAATAGTAAAAAATGACTGGTGTGTAAAAACCTTGTTGTAGTAAAAGTGTTGGAGTAAAAGCCTAAGCATGTATAAAATGATATAATAATAATATTCATTTCAACACACGACATCCGGCAAACAGGGTCTTTTGTCCTCTTATCTCTATGCTCAACGCATCTGACCAATTAGAATCAAGTATCCAGGATGACTCATTGACTGTTTGTTCGAAAACAATGCGCTCGCACCGACATCCAGACCAAGTGGCTCACTCACTTATTTCGGTTCGTGGAGTGCGCTTATTTTATGTGTTGTGAATATCTTGACTTGACCCTGGCTTGTTTACTGTCTTCTGAAATCTACTTAAAACGACGAATTTGGCTTATAACTACGGACATCGATTTATTACTCTTGGATTGGGCCCATTTGAAGTTGTTTTTGTACGGGTAAGTTTTAATTATTTTCACTATTTAAGAAGGTTTTAGAACTTGGAAACAGTTAAAAAAATCACTTTATAGCAATCATCACAGCGCATGAGAGTCCGGTACGCACACCGCAGGGCTATCACCACTTCAGTTAAAAAAAACACTTTATATGAAACAGAATTTCATTATCGACTTTACAGTTGTGTATGTATATATTGTAAATTTAAATCATTGTTTTAGGTGAGATATAAATAAATATGGCAAAGGTCAAGGCTGAAACAGTGCAAAAGTGGTTATTGCACTATCCTGAGCTACTTTACGATAACGCTAGTGGCACTATATACTGTACAAAGTGTGAAAGTCATTTGAAAGCTGTGAATAGAGGCAACATTACCAAACAAATTGAAGGCGCTGTACATCAAGGAAAATTTAAGAGACCGCAAGAGGAATTTTACTTCGACCTCATTAAGTTCCTGATTCTATGCAATATTCCTTGGTCGCAAATGAAAAATCCAGCGTTCAAAGAGTTTTTTCAGAAATATATGTGCAGTACTTGTTGTTGCGTTTGTACCAATCGTAAAGTGGTTGACGAATCACAGTTACGAAAAGTTTATTTGGAGAAGTTTTATAGGAATAAAATCAATTCGATTTATGAAACTAATAAAAATGAGAAACTATGGATATCGCTGGATGAGACAACAGACATTTTTGGTCGATACATAGTCAATTTCCTAATAAAACCATTGCATCCTAGTAATAGTGCAGGCCGGCCTTATTTGATTGCTTGTAAAATGCTAACAGCAGTAAATGGACAAACAATAACACAATTTGTACTGCAATGTCTAGAAAATTTATGGCAAAACACTTTTGAAGCGAAAGTTGACAATATTTTAATGCTTTGCACTGACAGTGTAGCGTACATGCTATCTGCAGGGCGAAATTTAAAACATTACTTACCTGAAATGAAGCATGTGACATGTTTGGCGCACGCTCTTCATCGTGTAAGTGAGCAGATAAGGTCAGAATACAACGATGTTGATATTCTTATATCAAATGTTAAAAAAGTATTTTTAAAGGCTCCTAGTAGGGTAAACATTTTAAAAGAAAAATATCCTGACTTACCGTTGCCTCCGCAACCAGTCATTACCAGATGGGGTACTTGGTTACAGGCAGCATCTTACTACGCTCAACATTTAGATAAAATAAAAGAAGTTTTATCCTGCTTGAGCAGTTCTGATGCTATAGCCATACGAAACGCAAAAAACATTTTGGAAAAACAAAATTTAGAAAATGATTTAAAATATATTGAAGAAAATTACTCTATTATACTACTAGCCCTAAAAGAGTTACAAAAACAAAATTTATCTCTAGCTGATTCACTTTTAGTATTTGATCAAGTAAGGGCTACGCTTAACGAGTGCAATAATGAGAATATAAAAAATAAAATAGAATCAGTTATGGAACGAAATCCAGATTTAGATACAATTAGAGAATACAGCGAGAGTATTGAAAAAAGCGTAGCAAATAATCAGAAACTTTATTTCAAATTCGCTCCATTGACATCTACAGATGTTGAACGATCATTTTCCACTTACAAATGGATCTTAGATGTTAAAAGAAATAGCTTAAAATTAGAAAATATTGAAAAAATTATAGTTATTTATTTTAATTGTATAGAGACAGAAAATCAAAATGTAGAACTTGTAACCGATGAGGATTAAAAATAATTATTTTTAATAAAACTGTAATAATGATTATTTGTATTAACAATAAACAATTTTGTTTGCTTACATATGGTTTTTTATTTTATTACTCTATTTACCAAATTTTTGGAAACTCCGGTACATTCCGGAAGAAATGCATGTCCATGTTATGATATCATGACGCAAGTATCTAAAATCAATATACCTACTCCGACCACTGATCATCATCATCATCATCTCAGCCAAAAGACGTCCACTGCTGGACAAAGGCCTCCCCCAAGGATCTCCACAACGACCGGTTTTGTGCTGCTCGCATCCAGCGACTTCCCGCGACCTACTAAAATAAAAAGGTTATTATTTTACGTTTTATATATTTTATGAACTTTTCTCCTGTGCAGGAAATGTGATCCCCGTGGGCACCGTAGGCCTGGCGGTGAGTCAGTCCATGGTGCTTACGATGCTGCTGCAGATGGCGGCGCGCTTCACCGCCGACTTTCTCGCGCAGATGACCTCTGTGGAGAGGACCCTCGAGTACGCCAAGCTGCCTAAGGAACAGTTTATGGATGAAGGGCGTGAGTTAAATAAGTTTATATTTGTTTGACTTATTTAGATACCATTCTAACATCTTGGCTGACATTGTGTATTTTTTTGAAATTTTTGTTAATGTTTTTTCTTTCTGTCATCCTCTCACTCTTCTATTGTCAAGTAAATAAAAATATCTCGCTTTCATCGATTTAAAAATTAAATCGATGCTCGATTTGAATAACTAAACATTAGGAATATTGTGTATTGTTTTGTTAAAGAGGTGCCTTTCTATGATTTCTGATTTATAGAAAAGGGAGAAAAGAAATGCTTATATTAATCAATGTTTTTTTCTTCTTCTTCTTCTTCTTCTATGCTGAGTTTCATGCCGGTTTCTCAGTACAAGTTTACCCGTCGTAGACTTACGGCTACAACAGTAACTATAATCGATTTGATTCATAGGACCTCATTTGTAGTCTAAAATAAATAAAGAAGTTCGTATTTTGATTCTTGAAATGTCACTTTCTTCTACAAACTGAATTTTGTTCTGAGTTCAGATAATCAATTATATTAATTATATGAATTGCTTGGTTTTATTTAAAAGAAATGGCGTTCAATTTGCCAAATTCCATTATGAATTATATTTGTTGCAGCCACCAAACCTTCGCCTTCTTGGCCAGCTACTGGAAATATTACTTTCGAAAATGTTTTTATGAAGTATGGACCCGAAGATCCTTATGTACTCAAGAATTTAAACATTGATATTAAAAGTGGATGGAAGGTATAGTATATATATAGTTGTATGTATAATATATATATATATATATATAGTTCTTGATTTCTTAAATTATAACTTTACTGTGGTCCCAAGGCGTTTAAAAACAGTTCAAGTTCTTTATTTTTAATTAAGTGTTCATAAAATTGGTCTTAAATTAATAAAGTGCTTACAAGTTAATCTTCTCGAGTACAACAAAATTTTCGAGAGAATTTATATAAAAAAAAATGCGGTCAAATTGAATATAATTTCAAAAGAAAATACCATGACAATAATATAACAACCTTTAGCGAATGAAGTCGAGTAAAGAAAACGTGCTTTGTTACCATGCTATAAATTTTGTGAGTGTGTTGCAATATTTACAGGTTGGTGTCGTCGGAAGAACTGGAGCTGGAAAGTCGTCACTGATATCAGCCTTGTTCAGACTAACAGACATCGAAGGTCGCGTCAACATTGACGGCATCGATACGTATGGCATCTCTAAATTGGTAATTTCCCGAAACAAATACGATAATTAAAAATCATTATAATTATAATTTGAAAAAGAAAGTGTTGAAAAAATTGCACGACCGGGATTCGAACCCGCAACACGTAACATGCCGAGTCAAGTGCGCTACCAACTATGCTATCTAAATATGCTATATATGGCGTAGTTGGTAGTGCGAGTTCGAATCCCGCTCGTAAAATTTTTCGACACTTTGTCTTTTTTCAAATTGTAATTTGTTCACAACAAAATTTGCCTAAAATTTAAATAACCATAATCATCATTATAATTATCAAGTAAATATTTTTTTAATCTATCAATCGACTTTCGCAAAGTTACTATTTGATAAAAAACTGATTTAATTATTTTACGTCGTGTTTTTGTATGTCAAAGATAAAATGTCCTTCGCCATTTGAAGTGTCGTCGGTGGCCGAGTCACAGATTAGTTATAGCCAGTGGCAAAGCGCTCGGCCCTGGTTAAATTACCAGGTAGGCTACTCTTGACGCAAACTCAATCTCAATACAATTCCAATGGGATTAATATGTATCGATATTTGGATAAGTTTCGCAATTTCGGAACGCCCCATCTCGATAATAATTTGTTCACTCAATTCCCACGCAATTTAATTCCAATGTAGCGCTATTATCGCTTTTAAGAGTGCCATTTGAATTTTTTAGATTTGGGATTGGAATTGTATTGAGATTGAGTTTGCGTCAAGAGTAGCCTACCTGGTCGGGCAAAGTGTGTTTTGGATTTTTCGATGCATAGCTTGGGTCTGTGATCCCCAACCCGCATTTGGCAAGCGTGATGATTAAGCCATTACTCATTAGATGTAGTGATGAATTAATTTCAATGATGGAAGCCTAGCAGTGGAAGTTTTCTCTCTTCTCTCTTCTTAGTCGTTGACTCACTGCTGAGTATCGTGACTCCTGACTACAGAGTCAGGATGGAGGCAAATAATTGACAGCAACTAGCTGCCTCCATCAACCGATGTTGCGCTCCGTCGCTTGGTGTAATGCGTCGCTGATAGGTATTTCTAGTTCACTAGATATCTAATCAGACCAGCGTTTGGGACTTCGGCCTCTAGTTATAGGCTATCTAATTTACTTTACTTTACTTTGAACGTCCTTGCAGACACTGCGGTCGAAGATATCGATAATACCGCAGGAACCGGTGCTGTTCTCAGCGACCGTGCGATACAATCTCGATCCGTTTGACGACTACAGCGACGATGACCTGTGGAGAGCCCTCGAGCAGGTATTGTATAGAATCGGAATTTGAAACTGACACAAATAAACATGATTAGTGGCACCAGAGCGTGTTCGAAACTTTTTCGTCGCCAAGAACTAAAATTGAAATATTGTTTTCTAAAGTTTACGCGAACACTACACATTGAAATGAAAAACTTTTACGGAAATTGAAATTTTACGGGATAACATTTAGGAAGCAGTTGGTCGGTATAAAATTGTTGCTAATGGCTAAAATCTGTTACTGACTTACTGACCCTGACCCTATACTATAACTATTACTGACCATATTTTTAATGATTGAAGGAAAATAATGTTGATCACTGGGTCCTGTTGAACACTGTCACTACACTACTTATGAAATTAAATAGACGCGATGTTTTTCTAAACGAATCGTGATTTTTGTATAGGTCGCGCCAAACTTCTAGTCCCCTCTGAAGTTGCTTCGTTGCGCAGCTGTACAGCCAGCTAGGCTACTCTTGACGCAAACTTAATCTCAATACAATTCTAATGCGATTAATATGTACCGATATTGGGATATGTTTCGCAATTTCGGAACGCCCCATCTCGATAATAATTTGTTCACTCAATTTCCACGCAATTTAATTCCAATGTAGCGCTATTATCGCTTTGAGGAGTGCCATTTGAATTTTTTAGATTTGGGATTGGAATTGTATTGAGATTGAGTTTGCGTCAAGAGTAGCCTAGCTGGCTGTACAGCTGCGCAACGAAGCAACTTCAGAGGGGACTAGAAGTTTGGCGCGACCTATACCTTCCCTATTTTTGTTAATATGATTTCAAACAGGTATACTAAATATGTCGTCTGCTGTGAATACAGACACAATAGAATTTTAATTGTTTGTAGGACGGATCTGGCACAAAGCAGACGAAAGTTAAAGCTGGTTAAGGAACTATATAAACATATTAAGGTACTACTGTATTATCAGAACAAAAATCTACAAAACCATAACAATAACTGCAAATCTATCCATTTTAGATGATTGTTTGATATATTGTTGGTAATGTGAGGTCACCAATATCACATTCACTATCTAAGATTGCGTATTTGTAAACAAATATTTTTAATGGTCTACTTGTTTACCGAAATTGTAAAAAAAAAAATCTGCATTCCTTATAGTACCTATATATACAGGATACAACCACGATAGCGTAATTCGTATAAAGGACGCCTGACCCGGTTTGACTGAAGATGCAGTTTAGTCATTTGCTTGCAATTAAAATTGCATTAAATATTTCATCATCATCATAATTATCATCTCTCTTGATGCCATCCAACTTATCCAACTTCTGCCAGTCACTTTGCGTATATATTATTTTTATATCAGTCGTACATGTCCCATTCCTGGGCATATAGGCCTTATCACACTTGGAGTATATGCAATATATATTATCTATGTAGGTTGAGCTAAAAGACGCGATACCGGCCCTGGACTACCAAGTGACGGAAGGTGGCAGTAACTTCTCGATGGGGCAGCGGCAGCTTGTGTGCCTGGCGCGTGCGGTGCTGCGCTCCAACAACATCCTTATCATGGACGAGGCCACCGCCAACGTGGACCCTCAGTGAGTACCTACCGTCAAGTTTACTACGAAGTATATAAGACACCAGCCCTGGACTCTAAGTGAAAGAAGGCGGCATCGGCAGTACCTTTTAGAAGAGGTAGAGGCAGCTGGTGTGCTAACTCCAGCTCCAACAACATCATCATCATGGACGAGGTCACCGCCAACGTGGACACTCAATGAGTTCCTTACCTCATATTTACTACTGACCTATAGTCTAGGTTCCCTGGCATATATCGTTAAGATGAAGAAAAGTGAAAGGATGGGGTTGCACAAAAGATCCCGATGGTTCAAAACACTACTGGAAGATGGGAAACTTTAATGTCCCACTAAGAAAAGATAATATACCTATATTCTAACCGCCTCTGTGATCTAGTGTGTAGCACCACCCCGGTCTCAGACCCATAGGTTCACGGTTCGTTTCCCAGTGGGGATACATGTTTGTACTCGGGTTGCCTACCAACAAGGTCGCGCCTGTTTTAAATCCGCCTGGCTAACTACCAATATCTTATCTAGATATGTAAGCATTTTTGTGTTCCGACAGTTTGGGATAAGATAGCGAGTTCCTCATTTGTAGAGGATTACGAGTGAAGTGCGTTTCCAACTCCTACCTTATCATCACTTCTCTCATCAGCCTCTGTTTTCGACATTGATTTGTGGTAAAGCCAATTTGAGTTTACATCTTTATTGTTTTGGTACAAAACGATCAAAAACGTAATAATCGTTGACTACAATGCGGCACGCGACTCCCCGGTGACCTACAAAAGTTAACGACCGAAATGACATGTGAATACAGCCCGGATTAAAAATTAATGTACCTACCAGTAGGTATGATACTGGAAAGCTCTCGGAACTCGTTGATGTGGCGAGCGCGCTGTTCGGATAGCAAACCTTTTCATTGCCGCAACTTTTTTATCCCCACGCGAGTTTTTATTTTGTTTATATTAAAACGGGAAAGCGCTTGACCTTTACCTCACGTTGGGCCTCGATCCTGCAATTATAAAACGTCTACTATCGTGTCGCAGTGGCCTGATTTTACATTTTAGAATTATAGGGAAATGTCAGAATTAGGCCGTTGAAAATACTCAAAATACCTAGCCGAGTTGAGGCTTTGATGGAATGTGACGATCCGCCGCCGCCGCAAGCTAGTAGTGCACATCATCTGGAATTCTCGACCCCCTGAGGAATAGGCTATCTTACGTTTCACTGTCAGAACACAAGTATGCTACCTAACAATGGATTTTATAACGACAAAATTAGACAAGATGGTAGCTAGTTATACAAACTAAGACAGACCCTACCACTCACCCGAGTACAATCTGAATTCGAATTCAATCTGAAACAAATATGTAATCCAAAATCGACGATTTGTGTTTTATAAACATTAGTATTTGGACTTGAGGTATGAATGTTGTTATAATTTGTGAATTAATCCCATATCTTATTTATCCTTCGTGCGCGAATCCGACTTGGCCGGTTTTTTTTAAGCACGAGAAAATGTAGATGACACATTTATAAGCTGTAGATAATTAAGGCACAATATCTAATACAACATTGATTTAAAAGTTGTATACCTTGTATTAAAAGTGTAATGATCTCTCCATATGCTTGAAATCGTTATAGTCTTGTTTTATGCTTTCATCTCGAGACATTATTTATTAATTTTACTTTAATGTTTACACATTAATATAAGTGATGTGCGCAATTCTCGCAGAATCTCAAGCATTCTGACAATATCGCGCTGATTGGTGTGCAAGAGAGTAATTAATGCAGAAAGGATTCATTAGAAGCGAAGTTTATTACGTAAGAGACCCCTCCCTGATACAAGCATAACAATCATAAAGTTATATGATAACAATATAGAACTGTATTAATTTTAATACTCGTATATTGTATCACACTGCTGCGCAAAGGCCTCCCCTCTGCGATTACTTTTGTCTATCCCCGGCCACCTCATACCACTCCGGCATAAAAGTGACACACTGTCAATTATATAAAAAAGGTATTTTTCTAATTGTTAATTTATGGTAATTCTTTCTATAAAGGACCGACGGTCTCATTCAAAAGACCATCCGCCGCGAGTTCGCCGACTGCACAGTGATCACCATCGCCCACCGACTCATCACCATCATGGACTCCGACCGCGTTCTGGTGATGAACCAGGGCGAGGCTGTGGAGTACGACTGCCCCTACACGCTGCTGTCCAACCCCAACAGCCACCTCAACTTCCTTGTTAGGGAGACCAGCGACAACATGAGCAAAACCCTCTATGACATCGCGAAGAATAAATATTTTAAGGACAATCCACAATGAATTGTCTAACGGTTGTTAGGAGTTACCATTTAAGAAAATAACGTACATGGTATTTTTATGTCGCATCACTTTTTATACTCCTTATGATTTGTCCTGCTAAGTCTGCATTGTACCTATATGAGACTATCTGCTTACGTCCAAATCCCCAGAAGGCTTAGACCATGACATGTAGACAGTTAACCTGTTAATCAATTATACCGAATCTGTAACTGCCTCGCACCTGCTTAAATCAAACAAAATTTATGATGACAAAGTTCGTAAAAGTAACGGAACAACTCAATTGTTAAAAGAACTTTAATGCTTTGATGCAAGCTTTTCAACTTTTGGCTTTTATTTTTTATATCCCGATATATCTTACGTCATGACGTCTGTGTAAATACTGTCCATACGAATACCTGTCCTTTAGGAAGTATAATGGAGCTAATAGTTCCAGGTTATTAAATGTGAATCTTTAAAATACTGCATAAAAATAGCGGTTGTACAGACGCCTGCAAATTTCAAATTTGAAGTCAAATTTCTTCAATAAATGTTCAACCATATTCCATATACATACAGTTCAAAGTCTGTTGAGGAAATTTGACAGTTGTGGTAGTATGATATGCAGGCGTGTGTACTTGCCGAAAATATGAAAGTATATTTCTTTCAATGAGTGCGTAGGTCGACGTTAAACCCGTACCTTACGGCATGACGCATTGACCCACAATCACAGGTCACTGCCGTAAACATAAACCTTTTCTGATAGAATACTATTTGTTTCTTTTCCTACAAATTGGGAAGCTCTTATCATGTTGAAGGAATTTAATTATGAAATCTTTTCCCATTGTTATTTGAGTTAATAACAATTGGAAAAGATTTAGGACGGACAATGTTACAGTAAGTGAGATTATATATTTTATACTTAACTTGTAAGCTCTATAACTAGTTTTATGTACTCTATCATAATAAGACTGCATAGCATTTGTTATTATAGTTAGTAAATATGCAATTAATATTATTTAAGACGTAATATTTAAAAAACATAATACGTGTAGGCACACGGGTCATATTGTTAAGTTCTTCCATTTTGGCTATGCTTTGGCGTGACTTGGGTTAACGGGCGAGGAGAAATAATTAAGCGCTAATGTATATAATCAACGGTCTATTTCGTTATTACAATAAAAGTACAATTGTAAAGATCTCGCACGAGACTGCAAGAAAACCGAGCCAGTCCACAGAACACGTGGTGCATATGCCAGATGCAATACGATTATCCAACTTCAATTCAATTCAATTTTTTGTAAGATGGCTCTCGCTACGATTTAAGAGCAACGCAGATTGGGAGGCATGTCAAAAGATTTAAATTTTTACCAATGGACATTCAAACATATCGAAATATAAATAAGACAAATTCCTATGCTTTAAAATGATCCCGCGGCATGCCGTAGCGTACTGCGGTAGGCAAAAGCATGCTGAAGGATGCCGGCGCACGCCCGCCGTGACGTGTCGAAGGTAGTGTTGTAAAGAAGTCGAGTCTTTAGTCTAATTGGATAGACTCTGCTCAATTTTACAAGCTTCAGTGAATTAACTAAACTCGGAGTCTTGAGTCGAGCAGGTTTTAACTTAGCAGAGAAGTAGGCTGCAAGCCAAATGAGTAAATACAATTTTGTTTTTGCAAGGTCTAGACAAAAAATACTGGGATTTATAAATAAATAAAGTTCACATTTGTTTCTTCAGCCTAGATGTTTTAATTCATATTAACCTGATCCCTATCTGATATTTATTATTATAGACTAGTCACATACAAACAAATTACTTACGATATATCGAAAACTAGCTGTGCCCTGCGGTTTCACCCGCGTTAATTAGCGACTGTTCCACTCCTATAAGTCATAGCGTGATGTAATATAGCCTATAGCCTTCCTCAATAAAATATGTACTATTCAACACAAAAAGAATTTTTCAATTCGAACCAGTAGTTCCTGAGATTAGCGCGTTCAAACAAACAAACAAACAAACAAACAAACTCTTCAGCTTTATAATATTAGTATAGATATTGATATATTTTTTACATGAACATCCCTAAGCAGAAGTTGCCGAGGCATACTTCGACGTGACGCGGCATCCCTCGGCGGCAAAATACTTTGCCATGCTTTGCCATGCCGTCCCGGTCGCGGTCTGCGTAGGCCTTTAGCCAGTGTCTAGTTATTCTGAATAACGTGCAATTGATTGGGTTCTATTATTGTCTATTTATTGTCAATTTGAAATATATTTTTAATAAATATAGTGACATACGTTGTTGTTTTTAATTATTTGCATCGAATAATAAAGTCGATAGTTACCTCATTACCTCAAATATGACGTTATAATTTCTTATTTATTTATTTATAATTTATGTACACACAAACGAACAAGAAGGGAGAACATAGTAAGAATAGACAAGTACAAGGGCGCTGCTTATTTCACATTGAAATTTCTTCCAGCAGGCCCGTAGAAGGAGAAGACACAAAGAAATGTAGAAAAAGTGTGCACAAAAGAAACAAACAAAGTATAAAATAGTTACGACACAAATTAAACATATATACATACAATCACGATAACACACTCAAGTGGAAAGGTAGTACTCCTTTACGCGCTTCTTAAATGAGTAAATCGACGTCGACTCCCGAATACTGGGTGGTAGGTCATTCCACAATCTGACTGCATGAACGGAAAAGGAATAGGAAAAGAAGTCGGTTTTATGGGAAGGCATATTGAGATTGAGGAGGAGGTGTGAGCGACAGGGAACATTAGAATTATGGGAAAAGGTAAACCGCTCTTTCAGGTAGGAAGGGTAGGAAGGGTTGAAAAGGATATTAAAAAGAAGGCATAGTATTCTAGTATTTCTGCATAAGCGGATTGGGAGCCACTTGAGTTGCTGGCGGATGCTTGAAACGTGGTCATATTTTCTTAGACAACCTTCTTTCTTGTGACAACCTTCGAAATTACGAAAGAAAAGGGTCAATCTATCTCTTTCCAATACATCACCTAGGTTCATTAGTAGAAATAGTACGAACTGATGTACACTCACAGGCACAATTAACCGCCCACCTTGTTTTTCTTTGAACTTTCAAAAATTTACATATGTAGACCACATATTTTGATAATAGGGTGCGTTGATAACCACCGTAAAGGTAAAAAAAAACATAAACGACTTAAAACAAACTTGTTTATTAAAGGGTTTACAATAAAAATCGATTTTGTAAAAAATTTATTAGTTGAAATTTTAAAAATAGTGATGATTATTTTTTTTAATAATTTTTTTAATAATGTGTGTTGCTTCCTTGGGCTCTAATGACTTCTTGGAGACTGTTTGGCAATCCATCCATGGTATCCTGGATATCCGACTGGGGGATATTGTGCCACTTCTCTACCGCAGCCGTCTTGAGCTCTCCTAGGGTCGTAGGGGCTGGAACTCTTGCTCGGATATGCCTTTTGAGGTTTCTCTATAGAAACCGGACTTTACCGGACTTAACCGGATCTTTAGTAATTATTCTGAGCTCAGAAAAGAGGATTTAGTTATTGTTCTGAGCATTTTATAGTCTGTGGCACAGCAATTGTCAAACAAAAGGTCAAGTTTTATCATCAAGATCAAATGACAACAAACGAATTAAATTTGCAATGTTCACCATAATGTTTGCACACTAAAACAGTATTTTTAAACAAAAATGGGCTCTCCATAATAATCACACTTTTCTTAATAATCTTTAACCAAGATGGGTTGTTGCGATGGACCGGCGCCTTGCTGCAAAGTTTCCATCTTCAGCAATCCCCACGTGCTTTACATCAGCGCGATGCTTCTGATGCTCATCCTGTACCTCAGCTGGTCTCTGTACAGATGCCACTCATGCTAATAATAGCCGACACCGTATGTACCCACTATTTTTTATTTTTTTACAGAACGATGGGAAATTCGGACGTCCAGTGCAAGGGCAGTGCCAGGGCACTGGACGTCAGGGATGGCACGGATTCCTGTAATGTAAACCGTAACGATATTTTAGCGACTTAGTCGTTGAAACCATTTTGTATTCACAACCGTCAATCGAGCTAATTTTAAATTCGTTCGAACGAAGTTCCAACAAACTGTATTCAGATCTACCGTATAGGTACGTACGGTTGGTTGCAACTTCGTTCGAACGACTTTAAAATCGGATGTAAGTATGAAAATGTTTTCAACGACAAAGTCGCAATGGTATCGTTACGACTTTTGATATAGGAATCGGGGAGCAGGTAAAAATTTCCTGGGAAATTCAGGCGAAGTGTATTTCGAATTTTTTGATGCATAGCCCGGGTTTTACCATCACCGACCCGCATTAGGCAAGCGTGATGGATTATATTATATTTTTATGATACTTTAATTATATTGATTTCAATGATGGAGGCCTTTGTCAGGTACTACTTTAGAAGACAATGCATTAAAAATAGTCTTGTTTAACTCTCCAGAAAGCTAATACCAACGCTTGTTTGAGAAATGGGTTAATGTACTGACATTATAGTCACATAAAAGTCAGTAGACTACTTGGCAACGGAGCTTGCACCATGGTTAACTCAGTAGTCAATCCACCCGACCATCTTTCCATTAAGCATTTTAAAGGTTTTCACACACGATAATATGCCCATGCGACTTTGCCCAACTATCGGATACTCAAAACACTATAAATTTCTTTACACTTGGCCTTCCTCTCTCCTGATGTTAAGTGATGATAAGGTCGAAGGTGGAAGCACACTTCACGCGGAATCCTCAACTACTGAGGAAACAGCTATCTTATCTCTAGCTGCCGGAACGAAGGTCGGAACACAACAATGCTGCTAATATTGATGTTATAACGACATATTTAGATAAGTTGGTAGAGTTAACCAGGCGGACCTCTATGCTATAAAGCTGTGTGTTTCTTGCGCCCCGTCTTCTACGCAGATAGGCAAAATATTTGGGACAATTCAAAAGCGCTTATCTAATAAGTTTACTTGAATTGGTTATGTGGTCATATTTTATGACCACATAACCAATTCAAGTTAATAATTTCTCTGATGATAGAGATTGTGTAGTTATAATACATTAATGTTCCTTTAATTTTCTCGTACATGCGTTTCTATACCATTCATCCGATTGCCATGAAAGTTAATGCGCGTATGCCCGCGAGCGCGCAGCCTTCTCTTGGTAAAGTAAACCATCAAGAGATACTCTCCTCACTTGCAGGGGAATGACATATACAAATGGTATTCACTTTCGAAAAAATTAAAATGAGCACCTCTAACATTTACCAGAAGACGGTAAACAGTGACGTCGTATCGTTCCGATTTTGTTCTAAGTTCAGATAGGGTATACTTAGACCTTCAAACATATTATAGCAGGTAGACATACAGAGCTGTAATTTCGTTATCCAAATTAAAGTACCGACTGTGAATAGTATTTTACGAGAAAAACATAGTTTTGTACTGGTAAAGGCGTGTATATAATCTATATATTGTTATATTAACTTTATTTTTATAGATCCCAACTGGTGAATCATACGTGCGAAAATTGGTAAATAAATAAATGGTCGTAGTAAGACTGCGCGAGGCTGTGACTATTTCTAGCGGCCTGGTGAAGAATATTTCAAGAAAGTATGTATAAACAATGTAGAATAGAATAGAAAAGAAAAATCATTTATTTAGTATAATACATCACACATATGAATTCAAAACACAGGAACATCATAATCATCATAACATCATCATCATCATGATCAATAACATCATGTACTCGTATACAAGCAGGCATACGGACCGCTTAGTGGGCCACCTCAGCCTATTGAAACTTGTAACACCATGACAATTTCATTATCATCAGCTCATTTTTATGTCCCCACTGCTGGGGCACGAGCCTTCCCTATGGATAGATAGGGAGAACGGGCCATAAACCACCACGCGGGACCATTTCGGATTGGTGGTTGTTAACGACTGCTAAAGCAGCCGGGACCAACGGCTTCACGTGCCTTCCGAAGCACGGAGGAGTTCGAGATGAAACTTTTTTGGTCACCCATCCGATGACCGGCCTTTGCGAAAGTTGCTTAACCTCAGCACTCGCAGACCGGGCGCGTTAACCACTGCGCCATTGAGCTCATCTGATGCGAATTTGCCATTTGCCAACCCTTAGTCTGAGTTGTAATGCCGATTGTTTGTAGGACCGACAATCGGACCGATTTACTGATTTTTTCGCAGAGTTTTATCTTTTTTTTTTTATCTATTTTGGAACCGACTTTTTGTAGGACGTGTGCATTGCAGTATAGAATTCCATAATTTTCATTTTCACCAATAAAATAACAGTCACCAACTTTCGGACTTTTATTTCTCATATACAGCAATACACTTACTGAGAAAATCATTTTATAACTTAATAATTATCGAAGTAGTAGCTTCAATTTATTTTTAAGGTAATAATGTTTTTTTATTGGCTCTGCGATTAGCAAAAGCGAAATAAAATCTCCGCTGTAAAGTTTATAAATTATTGCTTATTGTCTTTGATTGTCAGAGGCGACAGTTCTGTCTGCTTTTGACTAGGTACTTATTTGTTTAGGGATTTAAAGAAATTATGTAGTGAATTATAAAAAACCAGGTCACAATACGCTTTTTGGAGCAGCTGGAATGGAGGAAATACCATGAATAATGATTTTCTTAATTAATACCTGCTGTGATAACTGTTCCGATGACAGTCTGTTTATGTACTACTATGACAACAAAGGGAAATGCTTTATTGTAGGACTCATACTGGTAGCATGCTTTCTTGCCTATCGTTTATATAGATGCTATCATCCTAGAAGAAGTTTATTATGCTACATACCTTTACCTGGCTTTTAAAAACTGTGAGTTGTTTTGCACACAAACTTTCGCAACCACTTACGTCTCGATGACTCGATATCGAGTTCAGTACGCATTATTTATCTATTGTGTCTAGATTTCCTGAGATGGCTGGGGTTAAAACTTAGCTTTTGAGGTATTTGGAGATACCAAACGAGGACCCTTGATTAACAGAAACTATGTTGAGTAGGTACATCCATATTCATTCGATAAAGTTTACGAAATCGAAAATTTGTATAGTTAAATTTGTTTTTGTATAGTAGTTTTAACTCTTCTCGTATGTCGCCTAGAAGCGCTGCTTCAATATGTCATAGTAATTTTCGTTTTCGTTTTTGTCAAATGAAACTTACCGTAGGTACTTTGCTCTCGTTAATGAGCAAGCGTTCAGTGAGTGAGTCAATTAGGATTTCTCTCTATAATCAAGCCTTTGGGCTCTGTCTAAGATAAATATTTATTTTACTATGTAGTAGGGTACTGGCACCAGCGTTCCACATGCTGGTGCATGGTGATCGATGCTTTTTTCCTTTAACCATTAGAAATAGGGATCAGCAACTCATTTGTGATTTTAGCGACAATTCAAAATTCAAAATATTTTATTGTTTTTCCACAGTAGACACAAAAAGACAGCGGTTATGTTAGCTCAGATATGGTGAAAGACTGGCGCTTTAACTAGATTACCCTGTACTTTGAGCACCAGGTCTCCTCTTACTCTTAATACAAGGATCAAATTACATATCAAAATAACACTGTGATAATTGAATATAACCTACTGCTTCCTAGCTGTCATCTAGTAAATCTTCAATTAAATTCTACGCTGGGCTTAAGATGTCGCACACTGGTGGGTGCCACTACAATATATCACTTATATTATATTATTTTAATTATTACTTTTTAATTTGGAAGCCAAATACAACACGGAGGCGCCGCGGTAGACCGAGAATGAGATGGCGGGACGAACTGGATGAATTTAACCAAAATTGGAAACAAATAGCTAAGGACCGCAATGGGTGGAAGAAATGGAGGGATTCCTTTGCCCAGCAGTGGGACAGTGAGGGCTATAATAATATAATAATAATTATTATTATTACTTGACATTGTATTTCTAGGGAAAGGGAATGAAACAGATATTGGTTTTGTACGAAAGTTTATTAGTATAAATATTTAATCGATCTTGAACTTATTTCGGATAAAGAGGCAGCCATAATATATTACATATAACGTAAAACCTATAATATAAGGTTGTACAAACCTTATCATGTTGTTTTCGAGCACATTCACTGGTTTTTACGGATACTATACTATTTAAATTACTACTGATACTAATTTATCATTAGTCTTTTCTACCAAAACGCAGAAAAGCAAGGCAAGGCAAGCCGTACATATTAAAATTAGAATATAATACAATTACAAAATATCACATTTAGTTGCCTAAAACAAGTAACAAACAACATACTTATTGCAATACTAACCATAAATCTACTATCTTCGTTTCTTCGAAACGCAATGCAAATGCAGATAAGAAACAAGGCACTTTGATCTTCTGATCTTGAGAACTGGTAGAATCATCTCGCGTTCTCTTTCATGTTACTCTGAAAGTATGCTTCTTTTGCCACTTGGAAAAGCTGTGCAGCACTCTTTTCTCCAGTTTCTTTGACCATGGAACTGAGGTGACTGTTGGGGTCTGACAGCAGTATGTACGGGTGATCGAACTCTGCAACCTGCCCTGTACTCATGACCAGGACCCGATCTGAATCCATGACAGTGTTGAGACGGTGGGCGATGGTGAGCACCGTGCAGGAAGCAAAGTGCTCTCTGATAGTCTGCTGGATAAAGTTGTCGGTCCTGTTAAAAATAAAAAGCCATGTTAGCGAAACGACATGACGATGAAAATGTTATAAGTTCCGCCTCTTAGGTAGGGACCCTGTAACTGCCGTACCTAATTACTAAGCATTCATGATTCATGATTATTCATTATTAATATTCACAAATATTCTAGTCGGTCCAAGCATTATTGTGTAATGAAAAAAATAGGTTTTCAGTAATCATTAATGTTATTTAAGTCTCCGAGTGACATAGTATGAGACACTTTGCAAATCGGGTACCGGGTACTCCATCCAATTTAATGTCCTCCTTACATGTTTTTCTTTAGAAAGGCCTAGAAAAGGAAAGGACATTTACAAGCTGCTGATGATGACTCTTTGTTCCAGTGATACTCACTGAGGATCCACGTTGGCGGTGGCTTCGTCCATGATGAGGACCTTGTTGGAGCGCAGCACCGCCCTGGCAAGGCAGAGCAGCTGCCGCTGGCCCACTGAGAAGTTGGCTCCACCCTCCGTCACTTTGAAGTCTAGTGAGGGCACCGCCGCTTTCATATCCACCTGAGGAAAACCTCCAATTTAATGATAATTGTGTTCTTTACAATTCTCAATAATTTAAATTACATTTCAAACTTAAAGAAGAATTGAACTGGAGCAAGACAACGTTACAAAAAAAGTGCAACTATTATATTTTAAGTGCAACATATAAATTGACTAATCGGTAAAATAAAATAATGGCAATATAAAATTCATGTTTTTATTTTCAGTTGGTATTTATGACAGAACTTAGTTATTTTTTTACCCAGAACAAAATAGCAATAGGTTCATAGAATCGTCTGTTTGAGCACCAGAATCCGAAAAGCTTATTCTTCCAATAAATTGAGCTAACGATAACAATTGGCTTACCAATGGTTGCTTATGACGTCGTAGATTCGAATTCCACCTGATATAGTAGGTCTTTCGAGTGTTATTTTTGTAGTAATCATTTTGTATTTATGAATAAATATTAAATTATCGAATATGGTAGTGTGCAAATAGTTTGAAACAAATTATTACTTATTCATAAAATGTAATCCACGCTGCAAGCCGTGGCAGCCTCTAATTGAGACACTTACCTTTGTACTACAAAATAGTGTTTAAAGTTAATGGGTAAATACGTGTTTAAAATATTGTCTCTGTCTAAAAAATATTAGCTAAAAAGGTCAGCATCTGTTTTAAGCATTGTCAATGTTTTGCCATCGTCATGTAGTAAAGCTTTAAGTCCACAATATGTTATACCTAGTTATCGCTTGTATTTGTGTTAGTCTTGTTGGTTGTCCTTTAAATAAGTAAATAAATATGATACATAATGTTAAGTAATAAATGTAATTATAATTCCAGTTAAATACACTATTGTATTAGGAAAATCCTGTAATGATAACTGTAGGTATTTGATGATAAATAAAATTTTAAAAAAGTAACTAATATTGCCCACCTGTTCCAGCGACCTCCACAGGTCAACGTCGCTGTAGATGTTGAATGGGTCCAGGTTGTACCTTATAGTTGCCGAAAACAAGACCGGTTCTTGCGGTATTATCGAAATCTTTGAACGGAGCTCCTGCAATGCGAAAAGGTCGTCTTTAATTATGTTAACGAAATTTTGAGTTTTATTTATTTATTGTAGGTTGCAGAAATATAATAGATTAAGAATAACAGTTTAATGTGAAATAGATATAGGTATTGGTGAAGTGCCAACCACAAGGCTACTGTTTTAATTTATAACAATTTTAATTTAATGTCTAAAAGGGTGGTGTTGTTAACACGTCAAACACGTCATTTAAGTTAAACACGTCATTCTGAGTTTTAATTCATATCAGAAAATTTGTTTCGTACCTGTCTTGCCACCAGCATCGTGTCCAGATCATCAATGGTGATCTTCCCTTCGATGAGCGCAAACCTGAACATCGCGGATATAAGCGATGACTTGCCCGCGCCCGTCCTGCCGACTATCCCCACCTACCCAGCAAACATAATAAATAATAGTATTTCGGTATATTGTCACCGGAATAAAAAGAAATTACTGATAAAAATTTATATATAACATGTACCATGATGGAATAATTAATAGTAAATGTTATAGCATAGGTATAGATTTATACTATGTAGTATACAAGATATAAAATATTGCAAGATGATGTTATTAGAATATGAAGGTTATTTATAAATTACCTTCCAGCCGCTTTCAATAACAATGTTCAGGTTTCTGAGCACTGGATCTTCATCTGGAGCATACCGCATGTTAACATTGTCGAAAACAATTGCGCCCTTTGCTGGCCATGTTTGAATCGATGCAATTTCTGGAAACATAACACTTTGTTATTTCTTTGTTTGAATAGTGTTTTTGGTAAATAGACAGTAAAATAAAACAAAAAACATCAGTATCAGCATGTTGCTCTGCTCCTGCAGATACCAACTTAGCGCACTAGTTACTTCTGTGTCCTGAGCCTGAGCAAGGCGACGGCTTTGTGAAATTTCCGCGTTTACGTCTCCTGAACCTCGGTGCGGTTCGTTGAGTTTTGTGTCTTGAATGCTCCAAAATATAAACCCTTTACGTACTGCCTTCAAAGAGGTTTTGCTCGGTCTTCATACGCGTATACTCCACTCCATAGCACTCGCTCCACGTCAATTGTGCAAAGAATTACATCAGCATACGGACGCCATGCTAAAACGTGGTCAATATACAGCTCTAAATCAAAGCTAGCTCTAAAATATCAGCTATATACTCACTGCCTTCAAAGAGGTTCTCCTCAGTCTCAATACGCGTATAGTCCAGCACTCGCTCCACACTCGTCAGTTGCGCGATGAACTTCACCAGCATACGGGCACCGTGCTGAAGCATAGCGGTCAGCATGTTGCTCTGAATCAGAGCTAGCTCTAAAGTATCAACTATATACTCACTGCCTTCAAAGAGATTTTCCTCGGTCTCCATGCGCGTGTAGTCCAGCACTCGCTCCACACTCGTCAGTTGCGCGATGAACTTCACCAGCATACGGGCACCGTGCTGAAGCATGGCGGTCAGCATGTTGCTCTGAATCAGAGCTAGCTCTAAAATATCAACTATATACTCACTGCCTTCAAAGAGGTTCTCCTCGGTCTCAATGCGCGTGTAGTCCAGCACTCGCTCCACACTTGTCAGTTGCGCAATGAACTCCACCAGCATACGAGCACCGTGCTGAAGCATGGCGGTCAGCATGTTGCTCTGAGTCACGGCGAGGCCCACGCTTCCCACCGGGATTATATCCCCTACACAATGAATAAAAATTAGGTATTACACGTGAGAAAGAAAATTATACTTTATTGGTGGCATTAGAAAGTGCAGCGTTTCTTTAAAGTATTTATCTTTTAACAAATAGACCCCAGCACTATAAGAATAAACAATGAAACAGTAGAACCATAGTAGAATGAAACAAGTAGACCGACTCGGCCCCCGAGCAAGCGATAATCACCTAAACTTGTAGGGCTGTCGCTTTTAATTAGAATGAGGTAGGTATCTACATATAAAATAAGAACATACTTAGAAATATGAATTCATGGATTCCAGAGAACCCCCGACCTACCTAAACGTAGTTTGTTAACTGTACAACACAACAACTTACAATAGGTAAGTAAGTAGTAGGTAGGTAGGTACGGTCAACAGCACATCACGGTAAACACTTGCAGTTCGATATTAGTACTTATGCCCACAACATAAGAGCGGTACAAAGTCCAAAGTGTTTAGTCTGACTGTAAAAATAATAATAAATAAAAAAAATCTTTATTGCAGTAAAATACATGTTTTTACATTAAGTTGTTTTGGAGGTCTTCTTTTTGGTATGGAAATACCTGTAACAAAAGACCTCACTCTTCCATAGCCAGTATTTTTACTTAAATTATAAGTATTATTTAGGTATCTTACAAATTTAAAACAAGAGACAGATTTTATAGGTAAATAAAGTTTAGTACATTTAACCTTAAAACGAATAGCAATAATGTGTTGTGTGTATGTGAATCCCTTTGCGTGTGTGTTTGCGAGTCCATGTATGTGTTTATGCGAGCGTTTATTTATGTGAGAGAGAAAGAGAGGAGGTACATCTCTTAAACTATTATTGATCTTACCCCATAATTGATAAGTATTTAATTATTGATTATTATTTTATTTTATTTTAATTTATTATAGCAGTTATGATTTGATATGTTGAGTTTATATATTAATTTAGTTTTAATTAACAATTTAATAGGAAACGGCCTAAAAACCTTTACCTTTACTGTACCTAATTAGTCCCTTATTTTCACGGTAGGGTGTACCGTGTAATCTAATAAATTAAACTTACAAATCCTTAGGTACATGTATTTACCTCTCTAATCCACGAAATCTGAAGCAGAACTTAACTCTTTCGGTACCTAGTAAATAACTAACACAAAATAATGTAATTAGGTTAGGCAGGAGGTACTCACCGTTCTTGTTCGGTAGGTAAGGTAAAGAAGGACAATTCTGGATTTGACAAGCTGCTATTTAGACATCCGTAAACACTGCAATATCTCCTGAATTTTTTTGTAGCCATCGTTGACTTACGTTTCACAAATTATATATAACCTACGAGCGGCAGCGGCGCGGCGGGCGCAGCGACGAAACAAGCAGGCGCGCGCGGCATTACGTGGCTCAGTCGCGACTGGCGCAGCATTATTAGCAATAAACTTTGTCAGTGTGTGCGTGCGACGATGCGTACGGACGGGTTGGCTCGGCTGCGCTCACATACAAGCCGCGCTCGGTGCGTATGTATGAAGATGGCCTACTTGTTTCATTCTACTATGGTAGAACGGAATCTTCTTTGACCAAGTCCCAAACGCCGCCATTTATATACCTACTTTCTCCTTCACGTCGTTACGCCCCTCTGTCGTCCAGGCGCGTTGCCAGGATTGCTTACTGTTAAATATTGATTACTTACGTCTAAAAATAATATCGCTAAAATATAAGTTTTTCTTTACTTTGAAATCATTATTTTATTCTAGTTTTACAAAATATGAGATTTATTTAATACCTTTAAACGAGCAATTCTTGTATATATGTATATACAGCGTGGGAAGGAGTATACCGACAAATTGAAACCAAGGATTCCTGGTGGTATTACGAGTAAATTATGTTATATCAATATGGGTCTAAAACTGCGTAATTAACTTACTTTATTTTTAGAACAAAAATAATAATAGGCATGATGACAATAATTGAAAAATGGACCTATAATGTCCAGAAATATATACTATTTACAATGAATAAGATATTTCTGCAGAAATTAAAAGTTTAGTAGGAAAAAAATGCAATTTTAAAATAATAATTTAAATTTCCCCTAAAACGCTTGTTAGTGTCATGGCGTCGCTTGTGACGTCACGTTTGAGTAATCAAAACGTAAACGCGCTGCGCTCGTACAAGAATTTAGTTATTTTGTGTTATTAAATATGAATTCGAAAGTGTATAGGTGGTGTGGGGTCCCCCAGTGTGAGAATACATCCATAAAAACTCCTAATAAGCTATTTGTGTTCGTTCCTCAATATAAAACATACGAAACAAGTGGCTTAAACTTGCAAGGCGAGATTCAAAAGGAATATTGCCCAGTGCTCACCTTTATTTTTGTGAAGATCACTTTGATGTAAGTTTTTACATACTTTTGTAGATTCTAGTATATAGTATTTGGTAATAATATTTTGTACGAGGTCTAAATGTAAAAATATAAACAATCTATTTCGACGTTAGGTTTCATCTCTCATTGCTTTGATATGTATTACGTATTTTATTCATATTTCAGTTACCTAATGATATGGATGGAATATTATTTGATGGGATCGGTGTCACAGATCCGCATGAAACCGGGGTGTATGCCCACTAAATTTCAATGTCAATCAGATAGAAGAAAACGAACATCAGATGCTACAGAATGACCATATATTCTCAAAAAACAAAGAAAGACATTGATAGAAGAATGTCAGAAAGATTTAGAAGAAAGAACTACAAAACAAGTGGAACTTGAAGAGATGCCATGTGGAAGTTCAGGTACTTATTTCTACCCATCGCCATTTCACCAAAAATACATATATTTCTATTACAAATTTATTCAATTCATTAGGAATTATGCATAACCAATTATGCAATAAATAAAACCAATAATACGACAAACCTATATCTTGTAAACAATATTATACAAGACTTTTAAATACTTTGCATGTTGAAGTTTCATATTAATGTAAAATTAATATTTGATTTTTGTTTGTGTTGTTTTTGCTTTTAAAATATACATACTTATCTTGAAATCTTGGCAATTTTTTTAGGTAATATTTTATATTAAAAGGTATTTTATATTTTATAAACTTGATTGTTTTTTCTTTTTCAGCTTCACAAGCATCCATAAACGATATTTCACAAGAAAATGCACATAAGACAGTGAATAAATCAATTCAAGTACACATGACATATAAGTTTTACTCAAGCGTGACGTCATGCGCTCTGATTGGTGTTCAAGATATCATGGCGGATTGCCTTATTTTGTAGTTTTATTTTATAAAAATAAATATTAATCACACTTATAATAAAAAAAACAATGCGTATTTTATATTCCAAGCTTCAAGTTTTATTCAATAAATATAGTATTTTAGTAGTTTTTAATTACTGTCATCATGCCTATTATCGACAGTACTTCCTTGTAAACAAAACCTAAGTTCAAAGAGTGAAATAGAAAACGTCAAACTTCACGAAAGACTCCGACAAAATACGATAAACGACGAATGAAGTCAACGTCAGTGTGAGACATTGATTATTTTATTACTATGTACTTGTGTGAAGGTGTGTGTGATTACGTCAAATAGTTAGGGCGTGTTACCCTTGAGATTTTTTGAACTTGTGAATTACTTAAAAAATTAATATCTCGAAAATTAGGCTTTACTGGCCCATGTTTATATTACTTTTTTTTGTCCAAATAGGCATTAGAATCTTTGGTTATAATTTGTCGGTATACTCCTACCCACGCTGTATATAATCTGAATCTCGGAAACGGCTCCAACGATTTTCATGTTTAGTATGCAGGGGGTTTCGGGGGCGATAAATCGATCTAGCTAGGTTTCATTTTAGAAAACGTCGTTTTATCCGTAAAAAAAATACCGGTCATCCAGGTACTAAATTATTATGTTACGTACCTACCTACATAGATATTTATAAATAATATATTATAGTAAGTACCATACCAAATGAAGCCATTTAAGTAAGCATTACTTACTTACCTACAGATATAAAATACGGAAAAAGGAAATCTATACTAATATAATAAAGAGGAAACCTTTGTGTTTTTGTATGTATGTGTTTGCAACGAATAAACTCAAAAACTACCGAACCGATTTAAAAAATTCTTTCACCATTAGAATGCTACATTAGCGCTGAGTAACATAGGCTATATAAAAAAATGTCCACATAAAAAAAATCTACAATATTAGAGAAAGATAATAATAATAATGCGGAAGCGGGCCATTGATGATAATGATGATGAATAATAATAATAAAAAAATAAAAAAAATTGCGGTACGAAGTCCGCCAGGTCTGCTAGTATAATATAAAGTACGGAACGCACCAACAGGCAAATGCGCGTGCGTTGACGCCGGCCGTGACAGCCCGACTGAGCTATAACGTAGTGATTACTTGCTCAGTGGGCTGAGCATTCTGTTTAACAGTTACTCTCATATCGCGACCTTGAGCCCGTCCGGAGCGGGAGTTTCCGTTCTACTGTGTTATTGTTTATTCTTATGCCAGCACCCAGATAAACATGAAACTAATTATTTTTACAATCTAAACATTACTCGAATTTCTAAAATAAATAAGTACAATTTTTTTTTTAATAAATCTTATTTATAGAACCTGAGCCGTGAATAGTCACATAAGTCATAGGTTTATCTTACCTACATTAAAATTTGTAAATGCAATAGCACTTTGTAAACGCGACCGTCTCACGTGAGACTAGCAACGACCTTTTAATTAACAATGCTCAAGCTCAATTTAGCAAAATTAAGCATTTGAAACTTACCAAAGTCAATGAAAATAAAGACAAATATCACCGTGCTAAGATACAGCAGGCACATAGTGTCCAGATACAATCCAAAAGAGCTTCCACCACAAAGGTAACTGTTCCACGCAGCGGTGTGCAAATCCTGCAACGTACATCTCGTTCATGAAAAGATATATTAATTCACATCATGCCGAACATCAAAGACTTCGTCTATCAAGTAGGTACAAAAGTTTATATTTCATGTATTTTAATTACTGTAATAAGATGTTGAAAGTAGATTAATAACCTAACGCGTCTGTGTATACTTATGTTAAATTAATCAAAGTAGCCTTTGCAAATTGCCTCCAATCTCAAAAAATATAATTTTTTGTCAGATGCCAGATGAAAATAATATTTTATCAAATGAAATAAGTTTCTGAACATGATTTGATAAGGCAACCCTCTAAAAAATGTTCATGGTTATAATTAATTAAAATATTATTTTTTGTTCCTTTTCTGGTCCCTATTACCTGGTAGCTGCGTTCAAGCAGGTAAGTTGATATTAGTAATTGCACTCTTCTGTCAACCAATCGAGACCAATCAAAAAATGAAAGCAATATCATTACAAATAACGTAGTATAAGGTTGCTTGAGAAAAATTGTTCAGAGATAACGACCTCCTTGGTCGAGTGGCTTTCACACCGGTTTTCATGGTGTCGCTATCTCTGAGGTCCCGGGTTCGATCCCCGGTCGGATCAATTTAGAAATACCTGTTTTTCTAAATTGTTTCGGGTCTGGGTGTTTCCTATGTATAATAAGTATGTATTTAAGTATATTATGTATGTTTATCCGTTGTCTAGTTAACCATATAACGAGTTTCTTAAGGAAGCTTTTCTTGGGGCTAGATAATTGGTGTGAGTATTTATTTATTTATACTAGTTGCAAAGCGTTTAAGTTGAAAAATCGGAGCGAGCAAAGTATTAGACAGAGGGACATTGCGCGTACCCCGCTATAGAAAAGGACACAGTACTACAGCTGGCTGGGTGGCAAGTGCCAGTTTCATTGGCCGTTCGATTACGTTATCCAAAACGAGAATTTGTATGGCAAAATTTTAACTCTTCTCGTACGCCGCCAGGAGGCGCTGCTTCAATGCCATACTAATTTTCGTTTTCGTAAACGTAATCGAATGAATACGGATAGTAAACAAAACTCACACTAGGCACCCTGTGCGCACAGCGCGCAGGTTTTATACTCATAGTAAAGACAAGGAAAACCTAATTTACTATAGCCACTCAAGCGTCAACGCCGCGGTACCTCTTCCGTTAAAAACATATGTCAAAAGAAAATTATACGAGCTAGATCAAAATTAAAAATACCATTGTGTAGCCTAATATACATAATATATTTAAAAGTATTACGCTTTAAACCCAGATCTATATAATCAAAATAAATGGAGAACTTAAGACAGTAGGCATTTTTTCTCCTTTTCCGACATTATTGATTTTTTGTAAAAAATACTATGCAATCCCTAACAGTTATCCATGGTGAAAAAACTAGACTATATTTCCATTAAAACCACACCAAAATGTTTGTATTTGATGCATTAGAACTATTATTAATAAGTCTTAGGTACTTACGAACACAAACCAAATATGTAGATAGACGACGCATGTGTCATGATTTGTATGAAAACCAAACGACTTAAACGCTTTGCAACTAGTATCTATGAACAAATTTCTCAAGCAACCTTATACTACGTTATAATTAAATTGCTTTCATTTTATGACTGATTTCGATTGCTTGACAGAAGTGTGCAATTACTAATGTCAACTTACCTGCTTGAACGCAGCTATCAGGTAAAAGGGACCAGAAAAAGGTAAGCTGTGTATAATATAAGCTTTCCACTGGAGTGTGTTTTATTTGGTAGGCACGCCGCCGCCGATGAAATTACAAAAAATAAAAAAAATTATAATTTTAATTAATTGTAACCATGAACATTTTTTAGGGGGTTGCCTTATCAAATCATGTTCAAAAACTTATTTCATTTAATAAAATATTATTTTCATCTGGTTGACACAACAGTGAAGGACGACCATATTTCGGATCCTCTTCTAGTACTAAAACTAAGGATGTCAAAACCTGGCTATTCTCACCTGGTGGTTGTCAAACTCCTCAATAAGCCTTTTCTCCGCTCCGGCTGATCTTATAGTCGCGATTCCGTTAAGCGACGATGTCACCATACCAAATACAGGACTTTTAGCTATAGAAACAATGTTGTGATTATAGTACACTAATTAAATAGTAAATTAATATTAAAAGCAATTTAATATTATTTTAAACATAATTCCATAACATTATAACCACACCTGCGGTCTAGTGGTTAAGCCATCGGTCACAGACCAAGAGGTCTCGGTTTTGATTTCCAGCGTGGGCCACATATTAGTTTGGTTGGGATTAACTAAGTCCGCCAGATTATCGGAACCTAATACTCCTAATGTATTTAATATTTGTGACATCGCAGCTTGAAAGCTAAAGTAATTCAAGAATAAAAAAAGGAAACATTTTTTGTAATAAGTTTGAATTTAACATGGTTTTCTCACTTGTTCCTTCCAATCTTTTGACGCTCTGTGCAGTCTTCAAATATATCCTGACCATGAAGACGAAGAGTAGTAGTAGTACGGCAGAAGGGATAAGGGTCCAGTAGAGCGCGATGGCATTCAGAACCAAGATGGCGGTCAAGGTACTGTAGATCTGGAGCACGTCCAATAAAGTTCGCGGCAGTATCTCGTCTAAAGCGCCCATGTCCTTTGTGAATCTGTTGAGGATGCGACCTGTAAAATTAGATTTTCCCTTTGTAAAATAATGTAAAACATACAACCATGTCAAAGAACATTACTTCAAATAAGTTTTATCGTTAGTACAATAATATAAAACATTCAACCACTTGAACGCATATTACTTATGTTGCTTAAACCGATGTCGATAGCTGAATAGATGCATTATTTATAAAATTCATAATAAAGTTTAATTTTCTCTTTAGAATTCTACTTGAATAGTACATAATATGATAGATGGATAAGATAGATAATACTTTTATTGCAACACTAAAACATAAACATGAACAAAAATTAACGTACAAAGTTACAATTTGGCGGTCTTATCCTTAAAAGTAATATGCTTAAAAAAACATTCTAAAAGTGCTTACCCGAAGAGCTTGTATCGAAGAAACGCATAACTCCTTTAATCATAGTGGAGAACATAAAGTTGTGAAGGTTTTTTGAGGCGTCCACGCAAAGGGATACGAAGGGGAACACTCGCAAGTTGGTAATGATGATGCACGTGAGGATCAGGCAGCCGTGGATGATCAGATACTGCCCAGTCGTTAACGAGCCCACTTGCACGTCCAGTCCTGGCTCTATTAAGGAAATAAGTGGCAAAAGTTTCAAACAGATTTAAAAATGTGTTAAAATTATATTAAATATCGAACCGCTAAACAGTTTAAAAATATATATAAAAATATAAATTAAATTAATATGACAATAATACCTGGTGCGGCGCCTTCTAAGGATTCTTCATATGTCGCCATATTGTTAGTCCTATAAAGCAAAGAAAACTGTTTTTAACAATATTTTATTAACAAACAAGGGAATTAATTTATAGTACTGCCACGAGTATTAACATGTAAATACAATGGCATAAGAGTCAAAACTAATCAAAAGTGTATGTTACATGTTAATGCTTGTGACTGTACTTGAATGCTAAATATATTATATTTTTTTAAAAGTATTAAACAAATGATACTTGTTACTTGATTAAATATTTTTTTATTATTATATTTTCTAATTAATGAAAAGTGCATTCAAGTCTGAGAATGATAGTATTTATTTACTGGCAGTGAATACTTAATTTTATAGAATTAATTCTGCTTGTTCGCAATTTAATATAATAAGTACCCTTTAAATTCATATGATATCATTACGTATCACATCATTCAATTCAAATCCGACTGGTTTCCGGCTGTCGTCTCACACTTACCAATAGCTGACCCAGTAGTCGTTGGAAGCAGCTGAGGCAGCAGCCAAAAGGACCATGAAAATGGTGAATAGGATGAACCACACGTTCCCGCCGGAGCGGAAGTAGGCTACGACCACCTCCCAGCGCAGGTTGCCTGAGGCGCGCTCCTCGTCCTGCATCTTCTGCGCTTCAAACTCGTCAGCCTCCTCACCTTCTGTCACCACCGATATCGACCGCAGCAGTTTCACCTTTTCTTTGTCTTCAATGCTCTGAGTAAGAAGAGATTTACATTTTAAACTATTTTGGGTAATGCTTACTGATTAGGGTGACATCATTTAGTAGGTATATCATTTAGTTTCATTTTCTTTTGTTACAATGTGTGTGATGTATTAGTTAGAGGTACAAATAAGTGTTTCTATTCTATTCTATTATATCATACATGTATGATGTTCTAAGAGGAGCTTGTTGGCGCAGTGGTTAACGCGCCCGGTTCGCAAATGCTAAGCAACTTTCTTAAAGGCCAGTCATCGGATGGGTGACCAAAAATGTATCATCTCGAGCTCCTTCGTGCTTCGGAAGGCACGTAAAGCCTTTGGTCCCGGCTGCGTTAGCAGTCGTTAACAACCACCAATCCGCACTGGACCCGCGTGGTGGTTTATGCCCCGTTCTTTCAATCCATAGCGAAGACCCCATGTATGAAATAAAGTGAATTAAAAAATTTTTGTTCTGCGCATATTAGACAATTTGGGCATATTAATGCAATAGAAATGGTCGCCACATGCGTGATCATAGTGCATGCAACTGTGCCTGAATGTCGAGTGTTTAAAAAAACAACATAATCCCGGTAATAACAAGATTTTAAAGTATTCACAATAATTCTTTATTTTTAGTTATAATACTTCACGCAACTAATAAACTTAATTCCACCAATACTGTTTCAAAAACCATAAAACAGGTATACCTACTAAATTAACGTGTACTCGTTGCACTGAGTCTTGCTGAAGTTAAATATTTTGTACGGATCTACTCGCTAATACAATTGATTCTACATATTGTATTAGGGGCGAAACGCAAAGATAAAATAATATTTACAATCACATATACTAGTTCTCATTTCAATATAAAGTTTTTACGTATATAAACTTAAGAAAAGTTCAGTCATGTTATTTCAAAGATAAACCTTTTAACACAATGGTACTAATTGGTGTTCTTCATCTGTTTATTAATTCACAATATAATGTCTATTTATCGTCTTCGTTTAACTAAAAATAAGAGGCTATCATTATAGTTCGAATAATCCCATCGAATGCCCACGCTGACCTCAATCTGGAACACAGAGGTTAAAGGTCGCAAACACAAATTTAGATCTCTAAATACTCCACGTATTTTGTCAAATAAAAATCTATTCCGGAAAATCTGTGAGTGCCGACTTGATAAAGCATCCAGCTAAGAATTCTCGATTAGTTTCTACAAATGCTTGGGGCAACCTCGATTCAACTTATTGGGGTCGAGAACTCGAGAGCGCGTGGATTCACTGTTCGAGGGCTGGGGCTAGATTTAGAGCTAGCTAACGGCAGTTGACATTCAGGACTAGTACGCTAGTAGGTGCTTCATGTATTGTAAGATTTGTCTCTATTATTTTTTGAGAGCAATCAATTTTTTTCTTCTTATTTTTTTAGACGACAGACCTTTTTGCAATTAAGAGCGTTTACGCCGCACACCAGCGCCGTCAATGAAAAAAAAAACATTAGAGATAGAAAATCAAATTATACGGCGTTATAGTTAAAAGTGACCGTTTTTAGCTGTAACGTCTTATTTAACTAAACCATAACATGTCAGATGTTCATTAGGTAACGTAAAAATGCTAAATTACTTCATTCAAATAGTTTGTTGAGCATAATTTGATTTTCTATCTCTAATTACTAGATATGTTTTTTTTCCGTGGCGGCGCTGGTGCGGCGTAAATGCTCTCGAGGCACAAAGGCTCAGCAACCATAAATTTTCTATTGCCTTAATAGAAAAAACTTTAATAAATGTTATACTGTATCACGAACTATCCGATCTGATGTTGACTTTTAGATAGAAGTTAATATAACTTACTTTATGGTTTAAACTTCACTATTTAATTATTACTTAATTCTTACTGAATAAACATTAAGATCATTAAGATCATTCATCATATGATAAAAACACAAAAAAATTATAACACGGTGAGGATATGTTTATGTATGTATAGTGAAACAAATATTATGCTTACGGCTCCAGAACCGACGGAGTCCCCATCCTTGTCCTTGCCTTCCTGCAACGAGGCCAGCATCGTGGAGAACTCCTTGCCGGATCGTACGAGCTCGTCGAAGGTGCCCATGTTCTCTATGTTACCCTGTGAGTAAAGATTTTTACTTGTAATATAAGCTACATACTACTTTCTTACCTACTAAAATTAGTTGTGCAGCAATATTCTTTTTATCAAAAGTGTTGTTCCTTTCATGAACCAAGTAATTTTGTCAAGTACATAATGTATGTTTTCTATCTGTGTCTTCTCTAATATAATACCTATGAATACCTGAGATTTCATTAAAGTAACCATTGCACCGCACCTTTTCATTGAAAATTCTTATAGAAATCTGTCAGGGATCTCCTCTACTAGAGGATTCTCCATTTTAAGCATAACTTTTACCAGTGCAGTTCGGGATCCCCCTGATGGCAAGAGATGGGAAGTACTGGAGCTTGTTGTGGGTATGTCTCCTTTTTCACGCCTCCAGCTCTTCGGGACTTCGGACTTCGGTACTGGATAGATTGTGTAGGGTCGGGAGGAAGACGCGTAAGGCGATTCCTCCAAAAAAATAAAAGTAAGTAACAGAAAAGTTGCAAACCTCATTCATAACCACAATGTAGTCGGCTGCCTTGAGGAAATGTATCTGGTGGGTGACGAGAACGCGCGTGCGCCCGCGCAGGTACCCGTTAATGCAGCCCTCGAACAGCAGCCGGCCCACGTTCGCGTCCACCGCCGACAGCGGGTCGTCCAGCAAGTAAACGTCAGACTAAAACGCGAAAAGCTATTGTGAAACTTAATTGTAACAAGATAAAGTGTAGATTTGCCTCCTCGCCATGAATTTTTTTTAAACATTATTTAGTAAACAAGGTTTAAAATTCGTGTCCTAATTTTCCTTTATGATCATGCTGCCTAAAAATGAAAAAGTCTACGTGAATTTTGGCCTAAAACTTATATTGACTAAGAAGCAAAATGCCTACCTGGCAATTTGACTATGCAGCACTTTAACTACATTTTACATTGACTATGAAGCAAAATGTCTACCTGCTGCTACCGGGCAGGTGGGTATGTAGGGTCGATATTAACAATCTAACGAAAGATCCTACTTATTTAAAAGTTAAAATTTTGCAAGATAGACAGTACAAATAAATTTAAAACAAAATTATTATTATGTAAAAGTGTTTATTTACGAGTACCTATAATATATTTAGATACATTTTTTCTGTGTTCGAAATTAGCAATATAACGACTGTAAATTTTCACTTTGTATAATTAGCACGAGGCGGATTTAACATTAGACCACTCTAGACGATTACTAAATGCCCCGATAAGAAAATACCGTCCTTGCTGAATGTGCAACGCGACCTCCACAAGCGTTAAGTAACAGTTAGTGGAAAAATTTATTAGTGAAGCCACACATTGGAACCAATTATGGTCGCATTATTGATGTTACGTGACGGAAATACCGCTTACCTAACTGCCTAGTGCGAGGTATATTTATTTTTAGAATTAGTTTTAACTCTCCTCATAGGCAGCGCTGCTTCAACGCCATACAATTTCACGTTTTCATTAACTTTATGGAAATGCGAATAAAACTCGCACTAGGCACCGTGTCTAGGTCCGTACCACAGATTAAATAATAGTTATGTACCATAGATTACATATCAAACGTAAATGGTTTACCGAAATCATAAAAAAAGGAAAGTTGGAAATGTCCAAAGGACGGTTTTACCGTTGAAACAAATAACTTAGTTAGGTATACCTAGTAACAAAAAATGAATTCTGTTATACAAACAAGCGAATAGCAATGTTATTGAGTTATGAACCGATGTTTGTGCAGCAAATAGGAAAATTTACCTCTCTATATACGGAGCGGGCCAAATTGATTCGGGCCCGCTGACCCCCCGACAGGGATACTCCCCTCTCGCCCACCAGCGTCTGGTCGCCGTAGGGGAATTGCTTGAAATCCTTTTCGAGGCAGCATGCTCTGCACACCTTAAACGAAAACAAAAATATTTTTATTTTTTTTTGACCGTTCTTTACATTAATGGGCAAAATATGTAACATTCTTAAAATATTGTGTACTCAAAAAATACGATACTATTTCCTAAAACGGATTAATAATTAACTGTTACATTCCACCCAATCAGAAAACCAAGGAGAACTGTTTCTTCAATATAGTAGGCGACACGTAAGGAATGTACCTATTTGGAATGATGTAGGTACATAGACATCCATAGTATTCTAAGCACCTACCGAGCCTTTAGAAACTGCCATTCATAAAATCCATGCACTTAAAAAATATCTTCCCCGTTAATATTGATCCCGAGCTAAATAGCAAAAGCACTTGTTCAAGATTGGGATTCGCACCAAGCCAAGGTGTGGAAGCTTAGCGTTTGTTTACATACCTTCTTATACTTCTCAGCATCGTACTCAAGGCCGAAGATAATGTTTTCTCTGACGGTGCTCGGGAAGAGCCACGCCTCCTGGCTCGCGTACGACAGGTTGCCGTATACCGATACTGTGCCAGTGGCCGCGGGCAGCTCCTTCAGCAGGAGTTGAAGCATCGAAGACTGTGAATAGGTTAAAACAAATAAGCTATGTCTTTTAGTGACTGAGATAGAAAATATGCATCTTTTTCAGGTAGTTACCGTGGGAAAAACGCGAGAGAGAGGGAAATTCATATCTGCTATAAAACTTTTAGGTTTTGAAGGACGTACGAGTTAAGTCTGCTTCCTCTGCTCTCAGCGGCCAAAGGCTGAAGAGCATTAACAAGGAATTCCTTAACTACCTTATTTGGCATTGGCAGAATGCACCAATGCTACTAATACTAACATTTTGTTATGGTGACAGACTTAGATTTTCCTGGTTTTGGGTTGTTTAGTTGTTTATGATGGTCTTCTTCTAATTGGTCTTAGTGGGTTTGTGGCGTATTCCTCTCTCAGTAAAATTCGACCCACTGGGTTCTAAAATAGGTCATCTTATTCTTTCACTTATCGGTGCAGACGACTGCCATGAGAAGCCAGTGCATCGGTCATATTACCCAACTTAACCTAACTTTGTTGTGTCCGCTTGGTAGTTTCTAGTACAAAACCAGCGTATATTCTAGGCGATATAAGTGGCTATCACTTTGTACGAATTTTACGCATTATCATAGCGAGTATCATAGCATTCTCTTAAATTCCTCTTTGCGTTAAAGAAGAATTGCATAAGTATGGTAAGGAGACGTACCTTCCCAGAGCCCACGGCGCCGATGATGGCGCAGAGTTTACCCCTGCGTATTCTGAGGCAGAGGTTCTTGAGTGCGCAGGAGTTGGCGTCACCGGTCCAGCTGGCGCTGACGTTGCGGAGCTCCACTATGATGTCGATACCGGGTTGCGATAGAGACCGACGCATCTTACGGTTGACTGGAGAAGCTAGTTCTGATCCATCTATTTGTTGAAATGTATTGAGTTTGGATAAAAGTTTTGACACTCATAGGTTAACTATACCTAATAACCTAAATTTTACGACCGTCTAGTCGTAATATATGAAACTGTTAATAGCACAGATTTTGATATCGGTGTTTGGTGTACCGGTAATTATTTTTTAATTGTCTTTAGGTTTGTCAAATTGATATCTCCAAACACTTTCAATCCTCGAATTAGAATTTTTCAAAAATTTCTGGAAATACTAATTGTAGTATCACATACGTCTCCATGTTGTGTTCTGTCGTGAAGTTTAAGTAAATATAATCTACCTTACCTATTCTAATTATTGCTCATGGTTATTTTTATTCATAATCAAAAAAATTGGAAAACGACAAATACAATTGAGTCGAATTAGAAAAGTTGCTACCCCTCGTTTAAGCTTCCAATCACAAAAAAAGATAAAATATAGAAGTTAACAAAACCCATGAACTGAAATAATAATTATCTTTCAAAATATATCAATAAGCCTAATTCCTTTATATGAAAACCATAATGTCCTTACCAAAAGATTCAAAAATTTGTTCGGTATTCTTATGATAGGAGAGCGGCCTGACGGCATCAGACTTTTCCAGGTTGGGACCCTTTTTACGGAACAGAGTTGATGGTGGAGTATCTGACGAATTCTTTGCCAAGTCGGGGCGATCATCTGAAATAAAAGTGTTGAAAAATTCTCGTAAAATACAGTTGTTTAGTGGCCTAAAAAAATCATCTACACTACCACTACTCTCGATTTGAGGTACAGTTAAAACAACTAACTAGCTTTGTACGAATTAAGTAATTAAGACAGACCCAGATGGAGAATCATATTATCGGAGGCCAAGACTCACTTTGGGTCGCTGAGCCAACTTAGTAATTAGTAAATAAGTAGATACGAGTAGGTCCCTTTTCGCTAGCGACAGAAAGTTTTATTTCCTTTTTGGATTCCAATCTAAAAATCTACATTTTTAATTCGAAGGTGACAAAAAGTCATAATTTATTTAAGGGCCGCTATAGCCTTTTCACTAATAAAAAAATATTGCCTCCTTGATATTGCAACATATTTATGTCGTTGGAAGCTGCAAAACAAATATTAGTAGAGATTATACTCAGTGGTATTAAGTTAGATAACCGTAATCTTTCACATGGCACTGTATTCCTTATCATGAGGCGATAATCATTTAATTTTTTACACAATGTCCTTAACATTATTATATAAAGTAATAAAGTACGTTCTGTAACATCATCAGCATGCATGCATGACTAATGCGATTCTATCGAAAAAAAAGATAAAACTAATTTAATAAAATAAAATTAAAATTAAAAAATAAATGTATAATTATTACGCGATATCTAAAGGTAACATTGAAATTGTACTGTCTTTTTCCAATCTTTGCCAATTGTTGCGAGCATACTACAATTTGGATAAGTGTTGAATTTTTTTTACATGCGCGACCTGCACTCCTAGCAAAATAAACAAAAAAATACATAGGCAGATCTGTATTGACAGATCTGCCTATGTATTTTTTTAAGCGTATTAGAAATTTTAACTACGTAAGTTAAAAAGTTTTCAACGTAATTTACTGTACACTGCCATAGGCCATGGTAGACATCCTAGACATATCTTTTTATACCTGACGTTTTGAGCATGGTCACGGGCTGACTGACCGCAAAAAGTTAATGGGTTTAATCTAAAGATTGATTTATGATTTAAGATGATTACTTCTCCTTTTTCTTAGTTTAAATTGTGTTTAATTTATGGAAACTTAAGCAGACACTTTACCCATCACTAGAAACTCTTGAATTCTTCTGATGGAGACAATGAGCTCGGCAGTGAAAGTAATCGTGAGGGGCAGGATCAAGGTGATGTTGATCTGCGCCGCATTCATGAACTGCTGCAGGGGATAGATCTAGAACCATACAAACCATACAAAGTCAAAGTGAAAAAAATATTCAAATAAACTTAAGAAAAGTGCTTTTGAATCATATAAACATTTTATTACCTACTACCCATTCAGGATGTCTATTTTTAATTGTGGAGAAGAATAGAGCAAGAAATTTCTAATAGAAGAATACATTTACAAAAAAACGTTTGTCGGCTAAATCAAAGACAGTAATTAAAAAGATCGCGTCAAACTTCTAGTCCCCTCTGAAGTTGCTTCGCGCAGCTGTACACAGTCAGGCCCTACCGCTCGTCCCTCCTACTGACGCCTATTTTTTACTACTGCGACGCGAATCGCGCCAACTTCAGACGGGACTAGAAGTTTGGCGCGATCTGTACCTACTTATTGGTTTAAGCTACATTTTTTTTGTATTTTTTTTATATTCCAAAACATTATACCTACATAAAACCATAATAAATTTAAGAATTATGTATATATTAATTAACTTAACCATACTTGATGTTTAATCTTTTTCTTTTACAAAGACGTAAGATTAGTGTTTTATATGCAGCGTAAGATCATCGCATCTTACATTATATAGACGTGTATATAATCTAAGCATAGTATATTGTGCTATGCTATAATAGGAAGAGTCAGCGAGCGAACAACTCATAATTTTTAGTTTATTGTCACAAACTAAAAATAATAAATAATGCGCTAATAATAATGGCGTTCTTCTGGTACCCACGGAAGACCAGCATCGTGGTGCCAATCCGGTACCTCGATATTATGCTGAGTGGGAGCCATTTCAGGGCCGGTCGTTTTAAGATTTTTTTTGTTATGCATCTACTTATTGTTTTCTTTGTGTAGCAATGAATAAATGCTTTTATTATTATTTGTTATTACTATTATTATTATTATTACAAAGGAGATGTTTCAAGTTTGTATGGACACTGGGTTAAGTTTTTGTACAGGTAAAATAAATCAAAGAAATAAAATAAATAATCAAATACAAACATAAATTTTTCATAATTTAGCTTTATTTTGTAGTTCAAAGCATTTAAAAATATTATGTGACATTTCAAATTTAACAATGGCGAACGTCAATCAATGTCATGTTATGGTTTAAATATGGTCTAAATTCGTCACAACATTTATGAACCAAAAAATTACTAGAGAAATAATTTTATTTTTATTTTTCTGAGAATCCTTGTATTTTTTCCTATTTTTTGAAGTAGTGTACATAGACTCGGCCCAAATTGTAACATCTCCTTTCTTCATCACGTTCACCCGAGTGAATTATATCTGACCGGGTTAGTGGTCTATGGTACATTGGGTCCTCCAACTATAGTTTACCCCTTTCTCCGTTTTCACATGGAAAATGGACAAACAAAAAAAAACAATGTTATTAATAGTTAGGGCCAGCCGTACATTTCACTTCCAATTCTTCCTGTTTCAGTTTAATGAAATTCGTAGAGCCAAAGGCAATTTCTATTTCCCATGGAGCGAACGTGGAGCGAGCCGACTGACATGTCCCGGTATATTGACGACTGCTAGTTGTGTGCATGTCTAACAAAAAGTAGGAATTGGAAAAAGTCTATCTTGGGCTTCGTGTTTTCCGGTGAATTAATAAAACAAAAGCGTATGTGTGATGATTATGACGTACGAATAGGACATTGCTTATCAAGTAAAACTTTAATTTGAAACTATATACGTTCATACACAACTGTAAACACGGGTGTGCTTATCTCTGAAAGAGGATTTTCATGCTAGCAGATCATAATGTTAGGACAGATAGATATACAGGCACAGAACTATACAGATAACATTTATAATACACAAAGATAGTAAAATTATTACAATTATAACGACCTACATAGTAAACCTCAGATATAACATTATAATTACTAATATATCTACGAGTCTACTATTATATATAAATGAACATTTCAGGTGCCCTACCGAGGCCTTATCGTCACTTACCATCACGTGAGATAAAGGCATAGGCGCTTGCCTGTTGTGCAATAACATATAATGAAAAAAAATATATAAAAAACTTACAATGGTTGCCGTCAAAGTGTTTCCAAAGAGAATGAACACAAGAATGGTGATGAAGAGCGCCGTCCGCTCCGTGAACATCATGAAGCCCAGAAAGACGGTCCGGTACAGCGACGCGATCTTTATTTCCTTCATCTCCTCGCCGCGCTTCTCGCTCACCATTTTTTGAAATGGCAACTCCCAAGCGTACATTTTTATTACCTGTAAATCGAAAATTGTTACGAGAGCATGAGTTATAAAGCCTACCACTCACACAGCTTCGTAATAAATACTACTTTTTCGAGTAGGAGCCCTCAGGCTAGGTGGAGTGACAATCCTCGCAAGAGCTATATTAGAATAGCCGAGGATCGTGCTCAGTGATCAGTATAATTATCTAAATAAAAAGCTGTATTCTTATACCAATTTGTATAGGACAATGACGAATGAGTAACTTAGCAGAAGTTGCTGTTTTATGATATAGAAGTAGTCTAATATTATTGCGACGGTCATGCCAATTCGACAATAAAGATATTAATTCTGATCACGATATTTCCAAAGATTTTACTCTGAGCACGTATCTTCAAACTCTAGCTAAAGCCCTAAAGCTTCCCCACCCGCTTCTAAATTCAATAAGTCAATTAAAAATTGATTCGTCCGAAACTATCTCGATTCACCTCCACATTTTCACCCCGTGTCACGTAGCTCATTTAGAAAAGCTGTCGCCTAGATAGCAAAAGATCATGAGATCAAAACCCACTTTATACGCTACTTGCGTATATTTTATTATTTATGGACGGCGCTTGAATCTTGTGCCGGGTATCTTATTATTTTAGCATAAACTCTGTCGCTGGGCTGCGTTGTCGGTACATTAAATTGTTTTGACAATTTTATCTGTAGGTTAGTTTTGTCATTAGTAACGGCTTTTTCAATAGGTACTTCGCTGAAAGCAGATCTTGTCTTGTAACATATATTTTTTTATGTTTGTCTAACCTCATTCAAAGTTTTAAAACCAGATAATTTTGAAGCTGAAGTTCACGTGAATAGAGTTTTAAATCAGTTCAGTTAAGTACTTTATAACAATAATGGTTAAGTTTTCAAATGTCGTAATATTAGAGTCTAGTCTAGTTGTTGTGTTTGGCTATATTATTTTTGTACGGATCTTTATAATTAAATTAGCTCCTAATATTAAACCTGATATTTCAATGAGACGTTCCAATTCCATTTCATTATTATGCCAAACTGATAAAATTATCAGTACCTCATATCAAAAGCATTACGATATTGACGAATCAATTGGTACAATAGTACATTAACCTGATCGAGTTTTAATGTTTATTAGTATCATAATTAAGGACGCGCCGGAATACATTCGTAGCTAGCTTATCTAATCGCCTATTATTTGTTTAATGTAGGTGAAAAAATATGTCAGTCTACAATAAAAATATAGGGTCATATTTTGTTTTTACTAAAAAAAGAAAAACAAATCTTAATTTTCTCCTTATTCTAGTAACAACTTTAGAAAGATTTATAACCTTTCATAACATTGCGTCAAAAACATCATACCTGAATACCGCTTATTACTTCAGTCATCAGTTTTATTCTCTGATCAGTCTTTTCAGCAATACGGAATCTTAGCTTTCCAATGAGGCTACCGAGAAAACCTAAAAAAAAAGTTCTTAAATAATTCTCGTGTTTGTAATAACAATTACTAATAATAACAACGACAGATATACTCGTAAAATAATTTGTTATTTTCGATAAACGCTATTCCAAAAAGCATTCGTTATGTATTTAATTTTAACTTGTTATTTCTGTTCTGTGTTTTTGTTTCTTTTTATACCATTTTTACCTGTGCTATGGCGCTCATTAGGGGAAGCCTATGTCCAGCAGTGGACTAAGATAGGTCGATGATGATGGTGATGATGATGATAATAAACTAGCTGACCCGGCGGACTTCGTACCCCATTTTTTTTTAAATATAGCCTATGCTACTCAGCGCTAATGTAGCATTCTAATAGTGAAAGATTTTTTAAATCGGTCCAGTAGTTTTTAAGTTTATTCGTTGCAGACATACATACAAAAATGCAAAGTTCCTCTTTATAATATTAGTATCTATTAGATAAAGACTAATATTATTAAAAGATATATTTATGTATTATATACCTTGGATTGGCAATGCAATGATGACCAACGCAGCTAAGCCAATGAGCGCAGCCGGGCCTGCTTGCATGTACCCCAGGTAGCACACCGCGGCCAGCTGGATCGGGATGATCCAGATGTAATGCAGGAACAGCAACGCCATGTCGAACCGCTGCATGTCGTTCGAGAGGATGTTCACAACCTTGCCCGCAGCTGTATCGCCCAGCGACGCGTTGTTCATACGCATCAACTAAAAAAGGTTTTAGACTTCAATTAAAGATCTTGAGGTTGTCTTTTTAAATTCATTCGATTTTCAAAGGCCATTTCCATTTTTAAATTATATAAAAAAGTTTTATTGTTATTTTAGATCTGATGAAGTTTGTCCTATTTAAATTCATTTGTTTTCAGAGGCTACTTTGATTTTACGAGTAAGACATCTAAAGAGTATCAAAACTTTAAAAACATCGTCTTTATTTAGGCATTAACTTAGCATGTGTTATGTTTGCTTGTTGCAGTAATACTATAAGTAAATCGAAACACTGTTCACTGCGCAATAAATACTACGAAATATGTACGAGTATCACTAAATTCGTGTTCTTCGATGTCACGCTGTCGTCATAAAATTATAAGTTATTTAACATATGATTATGGTTATTATTATTATGGTCATTATTATATGGGTATTATTTAATAATAATTACACGTATGTTTATAATATGTGTTTAAATAAATAAAAAACAACTTTAGTTCACTGTGGTCTAGTGGCTAAGACCGTCGGTTGAGGCCCAGAGGTCCCGGGTTCGATTCCCAGCGGGAGGTACATGTTTGTGTACTCGGTTTGGTTGGTGGTAGGGCTTGTTTGTGCACCTGGCTAGCTACCACCATCTTATTTAATATGTCGCCATAACATTAATGTTTGTAGCATTGTTGTGTTACGGCAGCTAGGGATAAGATAGCCAGTGCCTCACTAGTTGAGGATCCCAGGTGAAGTGCGCTTCCATCATATTGGCCTTATCATCACTTAACATCAGGTGAGATCAAGGCACTGTGCTTACCCGATGATATAAAGAAACTGCTTTAAAGTGACTACTAACTATATAACTTATTTAGTTTTAAAATAAAATCATCTTATATAATTTTAAATTAGGGATTATTATTCATGCCGTGATTTCTTTTAAATGAAAGAACACCTAGCCAGTAGGCCATAAGTAACAGTGTATTATAATTTATAAATGTTTTTTTATATCTTTTGTAAGAAATTCTTATAATAATAAGTAAATAAAGAAATAACAATTTAAATAAGGTAAGGATAAAGGACGTGATCTACTATTCCATTACACTCTACCATTGCCTGTAAACACAATTTGCGTTGCGCTAGCAATCAGAGTTACCTACGTGCCATCTCACCGCAAGCTCTGTAACCTAATTCACTGGATCACAGAATATACATGTCATGTTGTACAGACACTGCACTTTAGATTATCCAAAACTGTCCAAATTTCTTCAATAAATGTTCAACCAGGGGTTCTTGGCGGGAAAGTAAAAAGACATGTCTGCGGTTTTGTTTTATTTTGTAAAATTTGTGTTATGTTGAATATTAATGTGAAATAATGGTGGATGTTTGTAAGTGTGCATAAGTGTTAGCCAACGAAACAAAACAGTGCAACATCACTTTTCAAATTCTCTCAAGAAGTCCGCCCGAGGACTTAGTAATTCTTCACTGAGATGCCCCACATCTTTACTGAGATACTCGAGAGATTTACCCCCCGTATATGATTTCTCACTTCTCATTTCTATTATCATTCATCATCATCATACAGGAAAGAAATATTGTTTATTTATGTATTACTTTACTTGTTAGAAAAATTACTTTAACACTGGCTGAATGTGCTTATCGCACAAAGCCATCAACTAAAAGAAAAAAAAAGTTCAACCAAATTGGTATTCTGATCTGCAGGTGTGTGCGAACCTGATTTCTGAACTACGAATAGAAGAACTGTAAGGATGGAGCATATTTATTATACCTTTTAAGTGAGCAAAGCCCTTGGCCTTTAACTCACCTGATGTTAAGTGATGATAAGACCAAAGGAAGAAGCGCACTTCACCCGAAACCCTCAACTACCTGAAGCACTGGCTATCTTATCTTTAGCTGCCGAAACACAACAATGCTACAAACATTGATGTTATGAGGACATATTTAGATAAGATGGTGGTAGCGGACATACAAGCCCTACCACCAACCAAACCGAGTACAGAAACATGTAGTGTATCTAGACCGGTGGACTTAACCACTAGACCAGAGGCAGGAAAAAAATATTGGTTAGGCTCCAGCCATTAATTATTAAATAATAAAGCTATACCAAAATGTTCCGAATAGGTTTACCTTTCTATACATTAGCGAGCTGGTGGCCACTCGTATCAGCATACCAAACTGCTGGCAGTATAAGTTGCCGTGGTGGTTGCAGAAGGCGGCCAGCCAGTTGGCGATGATCATGCACACGGCGTATATCACCGCCGTCTCCTGCAACACCGTCGAGTTTGCCGACCAGTACATCAGCAGCTGGGCAAACAGCAGTGGCGTTGCGGTCCTAAATCAAGCAATCATTGAATAAAATTCATTGTTAGTCACTTTCTACAGTAGGGTGGCACATGTGTTCGACAGGAACCAACGATCGTCAAGTTTCCACTACTAGTTAACACATATTATTTTTTATATGTGTTAACTAGTAGTGGAAACTTCACTGATTACTGTGTAACATTTTTTATATTAATTATTTTGTATTGTTTGTTTCCCAAATAAAATAAAATAAATAAAATAAATAAATAAATAATTCCTTTAACCCTAGAAAGCTAACGTTCGTCAAAACGACGAGCATCCAATAAATATCGCCCTCTCTTTTTTTTATTGTTTCACCTGCACACTCACGATATCGCGCCAACTAAGTGACAGCTGGACTGCGTCGCATGGTAAGTAATAATAAGTTATTTGATAAAAACTGTGTCGAACATTGGTCTTAAAGTGTTGAACAGTGGTGCCATTACCCTACTTATGTACCTTAAAATATTGTTTTCTAATGTGTACGCAAACACTATACAACAGCTTTACCTACATTAAAATGAAAGCGCTTTAACGGATATACTCAGGATACCTATAGTAACAGGGAGACTGAAGTGGATGAAGACCCTGTGACCACGGACCCTGGTAGGAGTTCGATGCATCATCGTCAGGATAGAAACATCATCATATCAGAAGAAAATCAAATGTGTAAATAATGTTTACGCAAGTACATATTTAAATTATTTTTATAATTACGGCTAATGACATGAGAGAAACTTACTACTTATTACTATGAAAAAACGTAAAAGCCTATTTATTTACGTTATCAAGCTGTAGAAATTGCTAAACATTACTATATATTTCATTATCCTCACTCACCTGGCAGACACATAAAGGAACTGCATAAAGCCTCCAGGCATAAAGGGCAGCCAGTATGTTTTGATCAGGACCTTCAGCAAAGACGGTGTCCGGCCCTCCGCTTTCGCCCTCGCCTCCTCTTCCAACCACTTTCTGGAACAAACAAGTTATTTTTACTTAATTATTCTCTTTTCTCAACAATATTCCTTTCCTTTTTTGTAAAAATGACAATTCTGTGATTACGTAAGGGACTTTAAACCGTTCTACTATTATAAATGCGATTAGTATAATTAAAAAGCTATGCCAGATGATATCGACTAATCACGGATATTCACGATAGCCTGAAAATAACACAGACTTCATCTGCTGGCGGAAACTGGATTCTGCATCAAAATTCTGTCAAAAGTCAATAACCATTAACTCTTTGACTGGTGCATATCAACGTCATGGTAAAAGCTAAGTGGCAACCAAATGCATAGTTTATAATTAGGTATACACGGCGGCAGATCAACCTACCCAAATCTGTCAAATTTCTCTAATGAATATTGATCCTTATGACTATACAATAAAGTTCAAGATTGATTGTAGAAATTTGACAGTTTTGACATAGAATTGTTATTATTTCCATCTGTCTAAGCTCTGAATAAATGTTTACTATTTGCACACTGTGCAACATATTGTGTGTTGATTCAGTGAATGTTGGACCACCCATAATCCGTATCTGCTGTCAAGAGGCTATAGGCCAAAACCAATCAAAAGTGTATATATATAAACATCTGAGACAGAACTGCGTTAGCCTTTAAAGCATCCTGAACGCATATGATTTGGTGTCTAGTGGATATACGAGTAAAGTATAAAGTGAGGAGCTCGATGGCGCAGTGGTTAACGCGCTCGGTCTGCGATTGTAGATGTTAAGCAACTTTCGCAAATTATAAGCAAGAAGGACCTTGCTTCGCAAGGCACGTAGAGCCGTTGGTCCCGGCTGCATTAGCAGTAGTTAATAATCGCATTCCGCCCTAGACCCGCGTTGAGGTTTATGGCCCGTTCTCTTTGTGGTGTTCCATCCATAGGAATGGCTCTTGCCTTAACAGTGCCAACAATGGGAACATAATAAGAGCTATTATTAACGTAATCCTTACCATGTTTATTATTCGTGAGTATCCGATATTTTCGCCGTGAAACATAATCGTAGGTTCGAATCACTTTGGCAAAAACAGAAATCACACGTCACGCACCATAACTTACGACAAACTCGAACGGTGATTAATCTGACTGATATTGATTTGACTGATTCTTTGCTTACAGTCCTTGAGAGAGGAATGAATTTCGCTATCACATCTGACGTATTCCCTTTAAGGAGGTGATTGGGTCGGTTGAGAAGGGTATACGATGTAATAATATACCATCGGACGATGAGGACATTTTGAGGCAAGACATTGCCGTCGCGTTACGCCAAAGCTTCGTAGGCCGAACATCACCTCTTCCGAATCGGCTGCATTAAACGACCTTCGGAAGAACAAAAATATAATAGTGCTTAAAGCTGATAAGGACAATGCGACTGTTATAATGAACATTGCTGAGTACGATAATTGTTCGATTGTTTAGAGGTCGTTGAAGCAAAGTTACTGAATAGCAACATCCCGATAGATTACGCCAAATTATTGTATCTCTGTTTGTCGGCCAACTATTTTGTATACTAAGGTCAGTACTACCTTCAAACTGAAGGGGTGGCTATGTGCAGTCCTGTGGCTCCAGTGGTGGCGAACATCTGGATGGAGTATTTTGAAGAGCACGCTATCGCTGTTGCACCCACGTCAATTAAGCTGTGGAAAAGCTACGTCGAAGACGTTTTCTGTATACTTGCTGATGGTCAGCGCGATGTCGAGGTTTATTTGGCAAGTCTGAATGGTATACCTCCAAAAATAAATTTCACATTTGAGATGGAAGAAAACAGGAGCTTGGCATTTCTCGACGTCATGGTGCGAGTGCGGGATAACGGTTTTCTTGGTCACTCTGTATACAGGAAAGCTACACACACTGATCACTATCTTAACGCAACCTTATTTCACCACCCAAGACATAAGACTAACCATGCATACGACTTATGCGATGATCAAACTTTGCACGATGAATTAGTCCATGTCGGGCATGTTCTACTGAAGAATGGATACAAAGGGAAGGTAGTACGGTACGGTAGATCATGGCGTACCTTAGTACCATCTAGACACAAACTCAAACACCATAAGTACAAGGTAGTCAGGTAACCAGTATATTTGCCGTATATGAAGGGAGTGACAGATAAGGTCTTAAACATACTTAATAAGTACTCAATCAATACTATCTTCACTCCTTTTAGAAAAGTAGCACAATGTTTACGGTCGCCGAAAGATAGTTTCCCCTTGGAAAAGCCTGGTGTATACAAGATCGATTGCAGCTGCGGTAGCTCCTATATTGGCCAAACGAAACGTACAGTAGCCTGCCGAATTAAAGAGCACATCAAAGCTGTCAAGACAACGATACGCAAAAATCGGCCATTGCTGAACCTCTGATCGAGTCGGGTCCTAATCACTAGATTGAGTTTTACAACCCTCAAATAATTTCGACAAAACGCCACTAAGTACCTTGATTGGTGAGAGAAGCGATTGAAATTATGAAATATACAAAAATTTCAATCATGAAGATAGGTTCAAACTTACGCGTGTCTGGAATCCAGGGATTAGTCTTGTTAAAAACCACAAAAACAACAATAAACCTGTTTCGCGTTCCGATACTGTGAGTGTAGTATGTCGTGAGTAATTTCGAGTGAACAGTGACTTAGAAACCGGTGGTACGGCCATCGAGCGCAAAAAACAACTAAGGAAGAGGGTAGATTGTTTTGTCTGCTCATAAAAAACACACCCGCATTAACTTCAGTAATTCCGTGATCATGGCGCATACAACCGTGCCGAAATATCTGATACTCGCAAGTAATAAACATGGTAAGAATCCCGTTAGTAATTACTCTATTGCAAATTACCATGATAGTTTAAATAGTTATATAATAAGAGCTGGTAAAAAGTGACTGAAATACGAAGTGAACACTCTGCGCCTAAATGCTAACAGTAAATAGTCACAAACGTACAATGTCCAATACAGAATTTTATTGCACAATGACTATGAGACATTCGAAACACATTCATTATTAATATTGGAATTTTACGTAAAAACCCAGCGATAAGTAAGTATCTAATAAAATCTATCTTGTGTTTTTTATATCGAGTTAACGCGTGAACAGATAAAAATCATGGCGTACCTTAGAAACAATTATGTCGTAATGTATTTTGCGGTTGACACAATTTATCAGTAGGTACTTATAATACCGTAATGCTGAGTCTAGTAGGTCTACCAATAAAGCCTTTACATGTAAATACCCTTTTAAGGAAAATATTGCATAATATATATCTATAATATATTCATCTATCAGTTTGACATGAAGTCAAGAAGCACAAGGAGCATACGTTACAATTCTCAGTTCTTCAGTTAATTGCTGCACCGGGAGACGTGAATTAACCCTAATCATTATATACATAGTACCTAAATTCCTAAAAAACTTCATAACAAAAAAGTAAAGCAACAAATTTTATACAATATGTAATACAAAACTTAACAAAATAAAGGGTTTAGGTAAAAAATAAGGAATGACTCGGCCTTTTTTTATATCTTTGTTGTTTTCTTGTTTTCCTTGTTCAGCTTATCTAAATACTTTTAGCACTTCATTAATGAGGATATTATCAAATTATTGACGGCAAATTTAGTGATTAATACGTGTATCCATAAGTCCATTTTTTTCCGACTGCGATATCAATTTTATTACGAATGCACCAATCGTGTTCAAAGTTACTGGTGTTTATGACGACATTTCGTTATATATTATGAAAGTTACGGCACGATGAGTACAAATTCTGTATTTTTTAACAATTTTTTTTTATTTACTGAAAAGTAGACAATGACTTCGCTTTACCTGATTTGAAGCAGTAAGTGCCTATGTATTTTATTTCATCGTTTATTTATCATCATTTTTAATTTCAATATTCAACAATCGAACTTTAAAATTTAAATATGGAAATTGTTAGTTAATCATCATCATCATCATCATCATCATCATCATCATCTCAGCCAAAAAGACGTCCACTGCTGGACAAAGGCCTCCTCCAAGGATCTCCACAACCTTCCGGTTTTGTGCTGCTCGCATCCAGTGGCTTCCCGCGGCCTTCGCCAGATCGTCAGTCCAAAGAAGTCTTAGTCTTATATACTCGTAAGTTAATCATCATCATCATCATCGTCAGCCATATGACGCCTACTGCTGGGTATAGGCCTCCCCCAAGGATCGCCACAACGATCGGTCCTGCGCTGCCCGTATCCAGCGGCTTCTCACGACCTTGACCAGATCATCGGTCCACCTTGTAGGGGGCCTGCCCACGGAACGTCGTCCGGTGCGTGGTCACCAATCGAGAACCTTTCTGTGCCAACGGCCATCGGTTCTCCGCGATATGTGTCCCGCCCACTGCCGCTTCAGCTGAGCAATCCTCCGAGCGATGTCAGTTGTTTTAGTTCTCCTGCGGATTTCATCATTTCTGATTCTATCGCGCAGGGAAATACCAAGCATCGCTCTCTCCATTGCTCGCTGAGTGACCTTGAGCCTTCATATGAGACCCATAGTAAAGGACCACGCCTGTATGTACGTAATCACTGGCAACACACACTGGTCAAAGACTTTTGTCTTGAGACATTGAGGAATTTTGGATGCGAATACATCACGTAGCTTCCCGAATGCAGCCCATCCGAGCTGGATTCGTCGAGAGATCTCTTTCTCGAAGTTAGACTTAACTAACTGGACCGTCTGTCCCAGGTAAACGTAATGGTCAACAACAGCGTAAGAAAATACGAGTAAATAATATAATATGTAAAGGAGAACTAAATATATAAATTCGAAATCGATGAATATAAATATTTACATAACAATTTCCAAAATATTGTCATTCTTATCTTAGATTTGAATACGACATAGGTACAATCATAGTAACAACAATTTATCTTTACTATAAATATTTACAATCGGTAACAAAATAAATATTATACTAGCACTTATTTTACTTATATGAAGATAAGAAGGCTTTAAAGCAGACATTTAAAGTGCATAGTAAATAAAATAATAAGTAAGTAATCAAAAACCTTTGTTGCAGCACTTGAGAATCGCCAATTTTATAAGAGTTTTTCACAAAATTATATTTTAATATCGAAATCAAAAATAGTACTTAAAAAAGAAAACTTACGTCTAAAGGGACTCAAAACTCGCCCGGATTTCAAAAGGTCTTAGGCTCGAATTTTACCCGAGACAAGTCGCCTTATTTGAAGTGCCTTTTTTTCTATCGTGTGTATTCTCAGCCAGATGTACAACAATTATAAACATCAATAGATTTAAAAACTACATGAGAGGTAGGTACTTACTTCTCCAACTCATCTCCCACTACCTTGGAATCATACTGTCGCTTCGCAGGCACCAAGTCCAACTCCTCCAAGTCTCTTCGATTGCCATTGTAGTACATTGGTATCATCCAACAAAAGAAGAAGCGAGAAAAAAACCCGGGGACCTCCTTTTCGAGCGGCGATTGGAATTTAGCGCCATTCTCCTTTACAGGCGGTTTGCCGTTCATTTCTTTTTTAGTATCCATTTTATTTTTATACACACTAATTTTTAAAAAAAAAGTTATCCTTTTTATTGTTTTATTCAAATTAATACATTATTATTCACTTTTATTATATACGTGCTCTTTAATATCACACGTTGACTACGCTACGCACCCGCTATCTACTGAAATGCGATTATGTTGTATATAAGTTTTATATGGCTATAATTACAGTCAATCACTAAGATATCAGAACCAAATTGGGCTTTGAGCCTCGCTCGCTTTATCACTACCGTATTAACTAGGTAACATAAATGCGTAAAGATTTAGGTACAGTTAACGTAAAATTGAACTCTTGACATTTAAGAAAACATAACAATAACAATTCAGCCGCGACTAGTACACAAGGCAGGCAAACTGAACGAATTTCTACAATAAATTTTGAACTTTAGTGTTTGGTTATAAGGATGAATATTCGTTGGAGAAATTTGACAGATTTGGGTAGGTTGATCTGCCGCCGACTGTACATTTACGTAAATATAGTTATTATATTATGAGTTATTTTAATTTGCCATAACTTTATAGTTAACGTTTTGATTTGCTTTTCTTTTTACGGAGCGTTAATGTCCTATTTATATTGCGACATGAGGTTTTGTTTTCATTTCAGCAAATATTAATTTGAATTAACAAATAGAAGTTTATTTTGCACATACAACGACATACAAAATTAAGTATTTAAAAATATGTACACGGGGTGTTTGATAATACCTGTATCCTGTATCCCGAATATGGCAGATAGGGTACCTACACTTTTAAACTTTCGTGTTCCATAATTTTCCGGGGTTTTATGAACGGTACCCTATCTAAACAAAGAATTTAAACAGAGTCTCCATCCACCGTCACATTATTTTGCCAACTACCGCCACACACAACACTAACGGTACCCCTATTAAATAATGTGCCGGTGGATGAAGACTGCCGCGCAAACGGAGGCGCAACATCGCGACAGCAGTCAGCCCGTGACCACGGCCATTGTAACTCGGTCGAAACGTCGGGTATAAAGAAGGTATGATACCTTTTTACTAATTAGTTTGCGTTAATACCTGTTTAAATTCTTTGTTTAGATAGGGTACCGTACATAAAACCCCGGAAAATTATGAACATAACTGCAAAGATATTATGGTCGCGATATTGAGGTTCTTTGTTACTAAGTAAAACTGTAAAGTGCCTATCCTAGTCAAGCTGATACGTTGTTCTTGGTCGTCAACCTCATGGTCAAACATAAACAGAGGGCCTACTACGAACCACGTTCGACGTGTTGCCTCCCTGTCACACTTACGCACGAATTTACAAGTGCGACAGAGAGGCAACACGCCGAACGTGGTTCGTGGTAGGGCCTCAGAAGTCGAACCATTGCAGGAATTAACAAAAAAAATTGATGAAGTAAATTAGTTTCTTTTTTAGAAAACTAAATCTACGTAACTACGATTTTGCATGTTGTCATGGTGTTCTTTATACTTGGTTGCATGGCTATGTTTCGGGAATATATACACACCTATTACCAAACATCCTGTAAGTTATATGTACCTAAATTATATAATTATTTCAAAAATTGTACCTAAACTATTATTTAGAAAAGTTGTTGACTTTTTTAGAAAGGATACATATAACAGTATTCGGTTTAGTAAGTGGTAGAGAGAGCTCGTTATTAAGTCCACCTGGTTTAGGCTTAGAAAATAATTATAATATGAGATAGCCAGTTGAATATGAGATAGGTAGTTGACCTTTCTAGATGAAGTGTGCTTACCTTGCTATAACATAAATTTCCATCAGGTAAGATGAAGAAGGCCAAATCAATTACACATAACTGAAATAAAAGTTGTATTGATAATTAATTAATGTCTAAAATAACTAAATTAACGCCTGAAATAAAACAAAATTGTCTCCTCTTGAATGTCAAGATGTTTATGAACAAATCGTGTCTTATTTAGTTTTACTTTGACTGTACATACATTAAAAGATTTAGTTTACACATTAATGTGTTGCTGACTGCACTATCAGGCGCATATTAAAATCGCTCGTCCGCTTTGTGAGTTTTCTAAATTCTTATTTTATTTTATTTTATTTTATTTATTTAGGAAAGCTAACAGCTACATTATATGATTATAATATTAGGCTTGAGAACACTTTTTAACAATAATGCAGCCCACAACGCTGATCAAAGATTGAAAAAATATTATTTTTCCAAGCTTGATTTATTATATTCTCTGCCTCCTGCATTTGTGGAGAAATCATTTCTTTTTATTAATTATCAAGTTGCTTTAAAAGACTTGACGTGTAGACATACATTTAAAATGGCGCCGGCAAATGGTAATGAATGGAATGTTAATTTTTATTTAATGAGTATGTTAATTAGTCAACGGAGTTTAAAAGTCCGTATTAATTAATTTAATTTTTTTTTATTTTATTATTTGATTAATTTTAGTTTCTTTAGGTTATTCATTTATACTTAAATAAAGATAGTAATAATGTATAACATGTATTTCTAAACAGTTATCCATATAAATAACTATTCTTAAATATATTTGCTTAATTGATCCAATTAGGTTTAGATTTATATTCATCTAATCACACATACAGTAACTTAATATAGGTACATAAAGTAAATGTTATTTATTTATTACTTAAAGTAGGTACTCAGACAGATTACAGTCAATTATACAGCAGTGAGAATTTAACAATACAGTAACACTAGACAAGCCCATAGATAGCACACACTGCATGAGTTATGTAACAAAAAATAGAAGACAAAATATTCAAAAAGAATTAAAAATAATAAAAAATAATTATAGATAATCCACTAAGCAGAGTCAATATCAAAGCGTCGATCATTACAATATGCCAACGCATCATTATAATATATTTATCTAAGGTTGAGTAAGACTTCAAAACGTATAAAATTAAAAAAATATATATTTGAAAATCAGATTATCAGCAATATGTTAATCGTGTTTTAGGTAAAAGGAAAATATGGAAAACAAAAATGTGGCAAAACTTTTTCGGAATAATGAAATTCGTACTAAAAAAATTCGGATTCAAAATAGGTAACCGTCGAGGATACTTCTGAACTAAAGATGTCAGTAACATATCTCTTATATTGGGAGAATCTAGTGTATGTTACATACGTTGGAAAAAATTGCTGTTTTGAGATTAAGTCTTGTATTTCAGTCTGTACTTATTTTTTGTTGGTAAGTACTGGATATTTACTGTTTAATAAATAAATAAATACTCAAATTATTTAAAAAGTCATAGAAGAGTAGTTTCTATTGAAAATGTTTTATTTTGTAAACGTACATCTCATCACTCATCTAACATTATGGTGCAAGCTTAATTACATTTCTATTTAAGGCGACGTTGTCGATTCGTATTGTAATGGTGGTATGAGGTTGTATGATTACTTTGACAAGAAAGAACTTATTGTGTTATTGCTTATAACATGAATAACTATATGTAGAAGAAAAACCCGAAATAATGCGACAGGCGAATAGAACTGATTCACAAAACTTTTCCGATATTTAATCCAGCTTGATTTAAATAAAACTTTTACGAATCCATACTCACCTTTATTTCACACATTTTAACGTTTTGAATTCTTTGCCGGATCTGTAGTCACAAGGAGACTGGGGTGTTGGTCGTCTCATACTTAAAAAGTAACTTGATGCCAATTTTATTATATAAATATATACAACGTTAGCTTTCAATAAATTATTCACGTGCCGTCTATCCGTCGTGCGCTCGAATACACGATTTCCCACTCTCTATCAACTACAAATAACTATTTAACGTCAGTGTATTGAGAGTGGAGCTCGTCGTTACTAGGTGAGCCTTGGCAGTTCTGTTTCCGGCCCCCCCAAGTTACATATGCGATCAATCGATCACAGATAGCTAATAGCTCTTTGAAATTATTTGAATTAACAGTAATAACGTCTACGATTAACTTTACATTTACTGAACAAATAGAGGAGCTCGATGGCGCAGTGGCTAAAGCGCCCAGTCTGCAATTGCTAAGATTAAGTAACTTTCGCAAAGGTCGTTCGTCGGATGGGTGACGAAACATTCATCCATAGGGAAGGCTCGTGCTCCAGCATTGGGGATATAAAATGATGTAGTTAAGTGAAGTGAGGTCAAGTAACACATGGAGTCTCACTTTTTTCTGCTTCAACGCGATCTTTGGTTCTGAAATGTGAATGTAAATTATTTATTTGCTTAAAACATAGTTACCCGATGTTACATTCAAATATATCCTCACGTAGCGTATGGCGGCGGCGGCGATCTGTTCCATAATAGTCACAATGGAAGAATAATTTGGAGTTTTCCCTATGCGTACCACATTCCAGTTGGGGTGGCGCACTTGATCGTTTCAGCCAGATCGATTTTTCTCAGATAGTTCATTCTGCTATGGAGCTAAGCATTGCATTGGCGTTTATACCAATCTCACATTGACAATATTTCGGAGTGGTAACGATATGTAATGAGCTTTTATCTCAAAGTGCCACAGTTAAAGCTTTAAATGTAATTACTATACTTAACGACCTAAATATACGATTTTTTAAATAATCATTAAGGATGTTAATTATACCCGTACAAATGTAGCGCTGAAACACAAATGCGGCATAATATGGCCGATATTGTCGTGTTCGGATTCGGATATGGCGCGTTAAATAAAACGACGTTCAGGCAGCATAAAAAGGTCATTTTGGCAATTCTACTTAAAAGCAATTCTTTTTGGTACTGGACGCGCCACTATACACGGTACACAAACCACAGTCCTTCTTTTATTATATACGGGTATATCTACCCTCTTTTTCTTACCTGGCTGAAATACAACCGCCGGGCACCCCCGTCCAGTCGTCCTCGAACAGTCTATCGAGTGTCATTGAAATCTTAACATCTACGCGCGCACTATCACCAAGGATTTGTCCTTAAATCCTTAGCATTGTTTGATTTTTAATGACTCCGCGTCACCTGATATTCAGCAGAAGCTAAGTCCAGATGCAAAGACAACTAGTGGAACAAGGTTGTGCCACTAGTCATCCTTACGTGTTAAAATAAAAACATGTGCGTGTGAGTGTATATGTGAGGGTGAGGGAGGTGAGAGGGTGTGTGTGTGTGTGTGTTTTTCATGTCATTCATTAATTTTCATTCACATTTACATTCTGCTAGGTAGGGGCCTCCCCTTTTTTGTGCCACTACTCCCTTCCGTCGTGCCCTCTTGTCGCATTTGATACTTGTATATAACGACGTCAATCCATTTCACTGTTATGCTGTAAATATTGTTATTAGTATTCCCAATTTGTGTAATGGTTCGTTTAATGTTTTGAAACGATTACCACACCACAACAATTTGAAATATAATAGGAAGATCACGTGAATTTTCAATAGCGGCCTTTGTAGATCTGCATGACTTTAAACAATTTCAATGCTTTTCCCATTTTCATATGCAAATCTTGGTTCCCGGCGGCCAAGTGCTTTTAATTTGTATTGGACAGATGTAGGTATTCCGTTATGCGAAATCGATATAGCTACGTGGAATTGCTGATTGTGGTCATGTGCTGTAATAGGTGCTCGTGAATTCGGTTTTGTGCACACATATTGCATGGCGATCGTGATAGCTTGATAGCTTTGCTAAATGAGAATGAATTATAGTTAAAGGATAAACTTTTTGTCTATACTTAACTTTAAAAAAAATATTTTCAGAAAATTTACCATGAAATTCCAATATCATCAAAAGGTACTTATTGTTTCTACTTGAACTACGAATTGAAAGTGTTGTCTCCACTTTTAATTTACACCTACGGGGATTCCTATTTCCATTGTAAGATTATTCTGAGAAGGTTTTTGAACTCATATAATTCATCTATATTATACCACACTGCATAGTATCGAGCCCTTAGATTATGTACACACATCTATCAACCTACCACAAACTGTCAAATTTCCTCAATAGACTATAAACTTTATGCCTTATCTTATCTTATCTTATCTTAGTAGAGCCTGCTGAGGTTTCCCTCTCGCAGTAACACTTCGACCCATCGGGATCTTTTATGCAACCCTTTCACTCTTCTTTCTCTGTAAAGATAGATGCCATAAGTTTGGCAACGTCTTTAAGAGCGAAGAGCCTCAAGTCCTCCGGTTTCGGGTATGCCGACCCCAGGAGTCCCATTCTTTTCCTAGCCAGAGAGTCGCAGACACACAGTAGGTGCTGCATTGACTCCGTTTCTTCTCCACATGCCCTACACAAGGTGTTTGTTGATAGGTGTATTCTGTGAAGCATTTGGACATGACGCTGATCTGCCACAAGTTTTGTTTCAACCAAGCAACACGTGTATTACTGTACGGCTTTATCAACTTTTCAACATCTAAACTATTCTTAATTTTTCGAAAAAAAATACAAAAAAAGTTAAGAAATGTAAGTAAGTAAAATCATTAATCATTCATCATCAGCTCATTTTATGTCTCCACTGCTGGGGCACGAGCCTTCCCTATGGATGGATAGGGAGAACGGGCCGTAAACCACCACGCGGGCCCAGTGCGGATTGGTGGTTGTTAACGACTGCTATTGCAGCCGGGACCAACAGCTTAACGTGCCTTCCGAAGCACGGAGGAGCTCGAGATGATAAATTGTTGGTCACCCATCCGATGACCTGCCTTTGCGAAAGTTGCTTAACTTCAGCACTCGCAGACCGGGCGCGTCAACCACTGCGCCTTAACCATCGAGCTCCTGCATTAATCAATTCATTAATCAATAATCAACTCATAAATCATTAATCAATGTTATATAATAAATATAATTCGTTGAAACCCTCTAGAGAGAGAGAAAGAGATTGACACACAAATCAATATAAAAATATAATCATAACACAAGACAATAGTCAAAATAGCAAATTCTCTACGACAAAACAACATTATAATATTGTTCTAGAAGGTAATCACACTTTGAAATCGTGTAATTCGTAGAATTCCATAAAACCCAAATATTCACCGGCCAAACTCCAATATGGACCAGAAAGTACACAAATATAGACTTTAATATGCAACACACTATTATCTTGTTCGGGTGTCAGCTAACTATATAGCTTTATCTATGCAATCATAAATACGTTTTAAATAATAAGATTATAACTTATATCGTATGACTTGTACAATTTATATTTTGTGATAAAGTAGATTACAAAATTTACCATAGTTCATATTATGTTTAATCATACATCGAGTTCGGTATAGTGAAATATATTTTTATCTGTTTTCAAGAAAGTATATACGAAAGGCTTCGTCTTTAGCACCATTAATTCAATAACGTCTAAATGTATTAAAGTATTTTCCTATAAATATATTATTACAAAACCAAAATTAAAATCAAATAATTAAATAATTGTAATATGTAATTAAATATCTTAATCTTAAAAGTTAATCTAAATGACCACCACGGGCCAAATCAGTTTCCCATGCATGGTATACGTCCAAATGGTGTTTCAGTAGCCTTATTTGACATTTAGACTTTAAGGAAAATGTCAGACTTGGCCCACTGAGGCATGTTTCAAAATAAGAGAATCAAGGCCCAGTTGAGATGTTGACTGCTCTGACGCAGTTAAAGCCTTTATACGTTTGCATATCCCATTATGTCAAATAGAAACATTAAAGTTCCAATTTTTTCAAATAAATTTTGATAAAACTATATAATGTAGTTGATAGCGATTTGAAAATTTAAAATTCACTTTAAATACTTCTATAACTAACATACACAAAAGTGTGTTTCTTTTTTAAATTAGGCAACCCTAATGAGGGGTGTCTGATTTGGCTTCGTGGAGGGGACTTTAAAGACCGAAAACTTCACCAAAACAGCCTTCTATCTTTCTACTGTAAAGTAAAATTAATTAATTAATTCAAACAGTATTCATTCACCCCATTATACCCTTTTACCTACCTATCCTCTATGACTGTATAACACGATTATACACTGTTTTATACCATATAACAATCGTGCGACGCCTATTCCTAATCCGGTCTATCACACAAATCGTAAATATAGCCGCAAATCATTATAAGCATTAATCCGTTTCCTGAGTGTGTTCAACTCAAACACCTCACCCGGATTATATAAGTGCGTTGGTGAGTATCAGTAATCGAACCAAAGTTCACATTTCTTATTGGCTATATTAGCGTTAGGTAACTATGCTTCGAATGAGGTTTCTGCTTCCTGTAACTGTTACAAAGGCAAACAAAGTAAGTAATAAAAACTTTTTCTTCTCACTAATTCTTCCTTAATTTCTTAGTCCGCCTTAGGGTATAGACCATGACTAACTGACCTGGATTAAATACCTGACCAGAAGTCTTCCTATCGTCCGGATCTTCTGTTTGAGCTGCGTCCTTCGAATATTTTCTTTGGCTTTATTTAATAAAATGTTTGAAACATTATTCCTACTACTATAATCTATTAAGGATTTTATTTCACTACTACTTACTGACATATTGACAGTCAACACCGACTCTCGTGTGTACAACAGCATATAAGGAGAGACCCTTGTAGTTGCCTGTTGACATGAATTGTAAGCGAAGGTTACCATCAGCACGAAGTGACACCAATCACGCTGATCATCAGCCACATACGTCGAGAGCATATTTACCAATGTACGATTAAACCTTTCTGTTAACCCGTTCGTCGCCGGATGGAACGCTGAAGAATGGCATAACTTAGCTCCAAAAGATTCTACTGCAGATCTTACCCGATTGGATGTGAAAACTAAACCTCTATCAGTTATAATCTTCTTCCTACACGACAAAACACTTCCTCTATTAGGAAATCTACCATTTCTTTGCTAGTCACTCTTGGTAACGACCTCACGAGAGCAAATTTAGATACATGTTACTACTAGAACAAACGTATTACCTTTATCAGATTTCCGGAAAGGTCCTAGGACATCTATACGTGTTTTGTCCATAATAGAATTACTTATAATAGACAGAAGAGGGGCCACCCGGCGCCTCCACCAAATGTAACGATCGGAAGGATCGTCACTAGAGGTACCGGGGGTTTTATTGAAGAACAACGCTTTATTGTTTTAAATATATGTATTCATTAAAATAATATAACAATAATAAATCTATTCGTCGTCGCGGCCCGTCAAAGAATCCGCGATGCTCTTCTGAAAATGAAAATGAAAAACGAAAAATGATGATTGATGAGTGATTCTTTTTTCTTCCATCCTTCTTCTTAAATTACGTTTGAATGCAGGCCACGGCGACTGCCAGTAAGCATGCCCGAGCAAGGAGTCGCGGTTGCTACAGTACCTACGTGCCTATAAAATTTGAGAGTTTTCCTCGATTTCCCTGGGATTCTATCATCAGATCCTGACTTGGTGGTAATGGAACCACCTCGGAAGTATGCTCTTTCAAATAAAAAATAATTTTTAAAATCGGTTCACAAATGACGGAGAAATCGCTAGACATACATAAAAAAAATATACACGTCGAACATATAACCTCCTCCTTTTTTGAAGTCGGTTAAAAACTAATATAGATGCATATAATCACTACTATTATTGCATTCTTTTAATTATTTAAGTATTCACCGTTATCATAAAACTATACAACCATACATTCACATACAGTTTCAATTTCTTTGATACTTATCTATTACCAAATGAATTATTGTAATAAACATTAGATTATCAACAATGACTTGGAAAAAAAAATTACAGGTATAAGTCATGCTGAATGCATGAAATAAATCCCTCTATCACTAAAGCTTAAAAACAAATAGATGAAATAAAATGTGTACCTCGAACACTTTTATATTATTTCCGTTAATAAAGCTATCTTAAATAATTTTATAGATTTCTTAGTTGATTTGTTTTCAAAGACATTTTAATAGCCGTAATTATACACTCGTATAAAAGAGATAAAGTCAAGAAATTTAACGTTTATGAAATTTTTAAAAACTGTCCTATTAAGAGTCTATTAATAATACTTGTCGTTTCGTCAGCTCCTTTTCACCTAATTGCAAACGTTGGAAACAAGCGTAACGCTATATTTTTACAATGTTTTAGATAGAAGTAATAAACTAATTTAATTGAAAAAATAATTTATAAAAAATGATTAAATTTTTTTTTAAGTTAAACGGTTTTATTGATAATAAAGATTTAAAAAAATAAGTATGTAGGTCCTAGGTACCAGTCATCACACCACTCTCCTCATCAACCTAGGGCATTGATCAGACAAAAAAATAAAATCGTTGGGCGCACGTAACCTGCGTAAATAGCATTTTTATTATGATATAGCGGTTGACTTGATAGAAATTTCACACGCCCAACGATTTTATTTTTTTGTCTGATCAATGCCCTAGGTCGATGAGGAGAGTGGTGTGATGACTGGTACCTAGGACCTACCGACTTATTTTTTAGCTTTTAGTACATTTTCTACATAATTTTTTTAAAATCTTTATTTTCAATAAAACCGTTTAACTTAAAATTTTTTTTTACTCATATTTTTATTTTCAAGATTTAATTTTTTTCATATGGTAATCTATTCTGCTAGTCAAGACCTTATATTTGATATCCATATTGAAGGGGTTGTGAAAAGAAAAAAAATGAACCTGTCATTTTGTTGGCGGCCATATTGGATTTTATTTTTATTTTCATAAAGAACTATTTTACTTATCAAGCCCTTTCATTTCATACCCATATTGAGGTAGTAGTGATAATGAACTTGCCATTTTGTTGGCGGCCATATTGGATTTTATTTTTATTTTCATAAAAAACTATTCTACTAATTAAGCCCTTTCATTTGATAGCCATATTAAGGTAGTAGTAATAAAATATATGTAACCCGCCATTATGTAGCGGCAGCCATCTTGGATTTACAATGATACCTACCGAATGTATTGAATTCTATTGTCATCAGAACCAAAGGTGTATACCTCAGATCAATCCGTCAACAGGCAAGCTAAATAAAACCGTTTAAAAAATATAAATAATTTAGTAACGTCAAATAATATACTTCACTACTTTAGGGGGGTGCAGCGCGGATGCAAAACTGCGAGTTTCAAGTTTCTTTATGATAGCGAGCGAGCGGCGCGTGGCAGTGGTGTGACAACGGCGCACGACTACGAATACGCACGCACACTAATATCTGTACAGAGTAGGCTGGTGATTTAATTAGAGCAATGTTTACTTTCGTAAAATCATAGGCGTTTGGGTTAAAAATAAGAAAAGTCTTAATATTTTCATATTCATGTTTTTTATTGAAAAATAAGACAACAGTGACCTGCGGAATATCAATACAAACATTTTGATGTCGGATCATTGTTTCATTTGTGCTATATTTACAAAGTTTCTGAAGAAATAAGTTTTTAGATATCATTATTTTACGTATTGTTTATGCAGTTTCTGGGTATTTGTTTTAAATTCCAAAACAACCACGACCTTGTGAAAGGATCAAGCTTACCTATACTAGTCCTTTTAATGTATAAGACCTATTCAGCGCCTAGCACCAGTGACTTAAAATCACGTAAATTTTCAAATTCCGCGCTGCACCCCCATCAAATTAGAAAATCAATAATAATCAAATGTCATCACGTATTGTGTATAAACTTTTATTGTAATACAATCAAAATCTTATTGTAAGTAGTAACAATAAGGTCTAGATCTAGACCAATCATTATGTTATTAATTATATTGTTCATTTTTAAAATTTGTAAATTTAGTCGTAATGTTATCAGGCAATTCAGTTGATCAATGAAGAATTCAGTGGTGGCAGGTCACAAAAGAAAATAGCATTGTTTATTTTTATAACGTTAATACCAAATTGTCTGGTGCTAAAAAATACAATAGGTATAAAACTTTTACACAAATAAAACAATTTACACTTAATCTACTCGCATTGATTTCACATATTAATGTTAAGTTATCATTACGTTTCAAAACATTTTTCAAGTATGGCCACGAGAAGTCTCAATAGAATGTTTTTGATTACTGGTAGGTACAATCATCTAGCGTCCTGTTCCACATTGCTTTGGGAGTACGTGTTCTTTGCTACTTGAAGAAGTTGTGCAGCGCTCTTCTCTCCAGTTTCTTTGACCATAGAAGTGAGGTGGCTGTTGGGGTCTGACAGCAAGATGTACGGGTGATCGAACTCTGCCACCTGTCCTGCACTCATGACCAGGACTCGATCTGAATCCATGACAGTGTTGAGACGGTGGGCGATGGTGAGCACCGTGCAGGAAGCAAAGTGCTCTCTGATAGTGTTCTGGATGAAGTCATCGGTCCTGTTAAAGATTTATAGAATTAGGGAAGCGTATTTAAATCGTACAAAGAAAGCAGCAGAATATTATTTGACGTGGAGGAACCATAAGTCTCTTATCCTCCATAAACCCAGCTAAAAGGCCACAGGCTATAAAAAGAAGCTAACGGTAAATTTCCCCCAAAACTCACTGTGGGTCCACGTTCGCGGTAGCTTCGTCCATGATGAGGATTTTGTTGGAGCGCAGCGCCGCCCTGGCGAGGCAGAGCAGTTGCCGCTGGCCCACCGAGAAATTGGCTCCACCCTCCATTACTTTGAAGTCTAGTGAAGGCACCGCCGACTTCATGTGAACCTGTAGAAACATAGCATTTATTATGTGCATACAAGTAGGCGATCCACTTGATGGAAAGTGGTCATCGCCGCTCTTTTACATTTTCAGCATCCAGAAAGTTGTCACCGTATAATATTTGAAAAGGTATCTTAAGGTACATTAATATGAAAGGTATCATATGGTACCTTTTATATATTTAACTATGATGTATGTTGTCTAATACCAAACCCATTGGGCATCATACAGTAAAACGGTACATATATCTAATAAAGATAATGATAAATTATTATTTAAAACATAATCCCTCATATTAAATCCCAAAGTATGAAAGAATAATTTAGTAACGAAACTAAGACAGCATTACGATTTTGCTAAATGACAGAGAAGCCCCCGGGACACGATTGTGGTTATTTTAAAATAGCTGTGTCGAGATCTAGGTCATTTTTAAAAGTCTATTCATAATATAATTGTATTATCACCTGCAAAAATGTACACTTCTATTATATTCTATTCTATATAGCAAAATTGAAAATTAATAAAAATAAATATTAGAATCAATGAAACTGCTTATTTTATGTACATTTCACTTGCCTGTTCTAGCGCCTTCCATAAATCAGCGTCACTGTAAACAGTGTTGGGGTCCAGGTTATACCTTATGGTGGCCGAGAACAGGACCGGCTCTTGCGGGATGATCGAAATCATTGAACGGAGCTCCTGTGTCGAATATTTCAAAACAATTGTTACGTTATTCAAAGTTAACATTATACTGTATTTAACTCTTAATTTTTTAATATCTTTGTTAATATGTTTAAAAAATATTTCACCAAAAGGAAGCACTTGGAATTCGTAACGCCTGATGATAAGTGACGATAAGGCTGAAGATGAAACTCACCTAATCCAAAACCTTCAATTACTAAGTTATCTCGGCTTGTTGATACACAACAGGGCCATTTAAATTGTTATTATGGTGACTGTTATGGTGGCAGACTTGGATAAGATGGTTGTAGCTACGCAGGCACTTAAAACAAGACCAACCAAACCGAGAACAACAAGATATACCCCGCTGGGAATCGAACATAGGCTCTGTGATCGGTGGTTTAATCACTACACATATGAGGCGATTGACAGTAAATGAACAGGATAAGCTTCTAACGGACTCGAAAGCAAGGCTTTTAATTTTCTGGATAGCCATCAAACAAAGGATCAATCAATCAATATTTTTTATTTGCAAATATGGGTAATACAAAGGTGTCACAAAAGAAATTGAACTATTGCCATATTCAACTAGACGGAAATTTAAAAAAATTAAAAAATTAAAAATATTTCTCTAAAAAGGTTTGGCTTACATCATTAATGACCAGAATCTCCTTTGAAGCAATTAACTCCTTTTAAGATAGGAAAAGTGTTTAGTTATAGCAGTGTAGTGTTTACCTGTTTCGCAACCAACGCCGTATCTAGACCGTCGATGGTGATCTTCCCATCGATCAGCGTGAACCGGAACAGCGCAGATATCAGTGAGGATTTGCCCGCGCCAGTCCTGCCGACGACGCCCACCTGCCCAAGACATAATGCACACATTCATATACTAACCCGCCGGAACCAGTCCAAGAATCCCAGGTCTCGTGGCCCGAACCGGCCTATAGGGCCGAGGAAAACCCTCACTCACAAACCCAAATTCAAATCTGGTGTGTCCCATGGTGTTAAGTTGACAAGCTTCGCATTAGGTAATAAGACGCATGTGACGCCGTGATGCATAATAAAATTATTTATTTTTCATTCATAAGTACCAAATAGTGTAATAATATATAAGTACAGGTATGCATGTCACAAAACCGGTCGCTATGGAGATCCTTGAGGGAGGCTTTTGTCCAACAGTGGACGTCTTCTGGCTGAGATGATGATTATGATGATGATGATGAATGAGATGATGATGATGATGATGATGATGATGATGATGATGATGATGATGATGACGATGATGATGCATGTCACTGGCTGGTTTTTAGTTGACGATTTTATTGAAAGTGACACCAAGTAAAATTTAAGACATTTATTAAACTTATTTATTTTTTATTTTCATAGCACCCTTTAATTATTATTAATTAAATAAGGGTAAAAACCTTCGTGGACCGGGCTAAAATACGTTTATACCTTTATATATATAATTCCTTATTTCCTAATTAAAATAAATACAATACCTTCCAACCGCTTTCAATCTCAAAGTTAACATTGGTCAGTACTGCCGCTTCGTCTGGCGCGTACCGCATGTTAACATTGTCAAAGACAATCACCCCTTTCGACGGCCATGTTGAATTGTTTAATGGAGTTTCTGCAAAATAAGGTTAAATTCAATTATGTGGTTTTACCTAACATGCTTATCTAATGTAGTTTGTTGTACGTTGCAAGTTTTATTTAAACTAGTGGTCGCCCAGTGGTCGAAATTCGACCGTAATTTTATTAGGGCTGAACTGATTGTATCCTAAGCAATGAAAAATTAAAAAAGATAGAATGTGAGTTTGGAATGGCATTGACAGATTTCGGCCGCTCCTCTTCCATTTTGAAAAAGAGTATATATATATATATGCGTGTGTGTCAAATACATGGTAGTGTGTGTAATGTTTGTTTTATTGATTTAATGTATTTTTTATGCATAATTTAAAAAATATATTAACATTCTCAAATCCTTCTCTATATAAACTACATATATAAGTGTGCGAAATATCATACTCCTCCGTCCACGCAATTTTCGTAAAAAGGGGTACAAAGTTCTTTCTTTTTTTTTCTAAAGAAACAAAGATAAAAACATAGTTTAAATAAAGAGGTCTATCATTGGCATTAAGGTAGTTGGCGGGAAAGTGAAGAATCATGTCATGTTTGCGGATATGTTTTATTTTTTTTTTATTGTTTTATGGCGAATATTAATGTGAAACAATGGTTTATTATTAACCGTTAAGTGTTCGCGAGTGAGTGGCAAATTATACAAAACCTTAGAGAAAACAGTGCAACGTCACTTTTCAAATTCTCTCAAGAAGTCCGCCCGATGACTTAGTCCCACATCTTTACTGAGATACTCAAGGGGTTGGGGGGATCATTTCTCACTTCTCATTACTACTCTCATTATTACTACACTATTATCATATATCATCATCATACAGGAAAGAAATATTGTTTATTTATGTATTTGTAGGAAAAATTACTTTGGCACTGGCTAAATGTGCTAATCACATAACATCAACTAAAGGAAAATAAGGTAAGTAAGCTTAAAGTGCCTTACAAATAAAAAAGTAAAGCTCCGAATAGTTCTTCTAAGTTTTGTTCCTGTCAGGTAAACGTCATTTCAAATTAGAGTAAAAGAGACAAAACTCGGAATAACTATTCGAAGCTTATTCTTTGTTTATTTGTAAGACCCATAATGTAATAACTAATTATATAAAGTGCTGTAATTAGCGCCCCAAATCGAACCTCATACAAATTATTGTTATTTAAATATTGGTAAAAGTTATTTCACCCTTGTTGCACTACCAACATTCATAGTTAATAATTTAAATAGGTAAAATATAGCTTACTATCAGATAAGTCTGTTATTTGTATTGATCAATGAAACAATCAGTTGTCAGTTTTTTAATTAAGAATTTGAAATGATTGAATAATAAATGTTTTTTTTTATTAAAACACTTTATAGTTCACGTTTTATCTGTCATAAAGATAAAGAATATCTCAAATTTAAAAATGCACGAGTCCAGCTGTGAGGCGTTTATAAGCTAATGGCGATGATGTTAATATTTGAATAATGTTTTTATTTTTAATACGGCCTGAGTTATTTAGAGTCCCAAGACGAAGACATGCTGAATGCTTAATCTCGAAGTGCATACTTTACTTTTCTTACGAAAGAATAAAAGTCAGAGTTACATAAATAAAGCATTTAATTAAATTAACAAAAAAAAACCAATTAAAAGTTAATATTAATATTGGATACATTAGTCCAATTATGGAGAGACATAGTAATATTCTTGTTAGGCACATTTATGGATGTTGTAGCGGAATTTATTTGAGTACTAGTACTTAAAGATTCAGAATATTGTGTCTGTGTCTCGTTTTGATCGGTGAACGTTGGTGAAGCTGCGTTCTTTGAAGTTGATGGCTGTGGTGTCCAAGGATCAACAACAGAGGTACTATTCGAATAAGTTGCCGTATTTATGTTTTCTTGATGCGGAAACTTATTTTATTCTTGTTTTGAACTGAATCTTCAATGTAGCCTTCTGCTAGGGCATCGGACCGCCAGCCACCGTGACGTTTTATTTGTGTTATATCAGCGCCAGAATCTGCCAAAATAGTAGCTGATGTCCTCCTAAACCAACTTCTAAACAATGTCCTGTGTAGTGTTCTGCATTCTGCAATTTTAGGAATTTGGCAATTTCTTTTGGAATACCACGAATTTTACTTGTTTGGTGCTTTTGCCATTATTGTAAGATAGAAAATCTCTATTAGTATTAATGTTAGAAGGACGTAGATCTTGATATTTTTTGACAATTCTTGCTTCTCTCCATGGACTACGAACGACCGCTCTCTCTCCGTTTTAGTGTCAGGCAACTTTATCAACAATAAACTTGAATGATTTTTTATATCGTCATCTTTTATGTTTAACAATTCGTTGCCACGGCAGCACCATTTACTCCAAAAAATCAAGGCAACCTATAACAAAAAATAAGCAATTAGATACTAAAATGATAAATAAAGAAAGGGTTTTTGGAAATTCTACAGTTAGTCGTACTATAAATGTAGTCAATAGGTAGATAGGTATTACTTACTTTCATGGCAAGAAAGCTTTGATCTGGTGCTTCATTCAGAAAAGTTTCTACATTTTGTGTTGTGAATACTTTTGACTTTTTTGCTCAATGACCTTAGAGATAAAGGTATGATGCGATAAAGATAATTTGGCAGAAACAAAAAAAATAAAAAAAAATTGACACTAACATAATACTAACTACTAACATAGGCAGGTAAATTACACTATGATAGAAAACCAAATTACCTTCAGATTTCCTCTCTAAAAAAGCCAACAATCTGCTGTATGTATTGATTTGGATATTGTATTTTGATGCATAATGTAGATCTGAGCATTGAATAAATGCACCATAGGCTGTTTGACTTTCGAGTTGATGATAAGTGTTTGAAGTAAACTAAGAGGACTGATTCCGACACAGTTTTGACTCCTTTTGTTGTTCTCCATTTATTGAAATCTTCGAAGGCTTTATTATATTTATATTTTGACTTTTCCGGTAGAAGATTATTAATTATCCCTAAAGCGTCCGATTTAATAAACTCCAGAGTCGAGTCCAGAGTCGAAACGACGTTACAATAAAAATAACAGCAGTCTTGCACCAAACACTGTTTTAATTGATTTTTTCTATGCATTTTTTTTTAATTCTACTTTTGGTGGCCACTTCGATTTTATAAAAAAACTCGACTCCTTACAATGCCCGTACATTAATATTAGAGGTAAACCTATTTGCTGTAAACCTACATCAAAATCGTAGCCTACTAGATTTTTGTAGACCAATCAAATGCCTCCTTTGTGAATGGCATTATGCCCGTGTGCTAAGAGTTTTCATACGAATTTCAACGTTCCAAACTCAAAAACACTTTAATCCCAAGGGAGTTTCATACAACATTATCTCCCTTGGGAGTTACCAGCTTACTACTACCACGCTGAAGTAGATAAGCAGTCAACACGTTGCTTAAAGTCATGGCTAGTCCTAAAACATCAAGTCTATACTAACTGTCCTCAAAGAGGTTTTCCTCGGTGTCGATGCGCGTGTATTCCAGCACTCGTTCGACACTCGTCAGCTGCGCGATGAAATCGACCACCATCCGCGCTCCGTACTGCATCATGCCGGTCAGCGAGTTGCACTGGCTTACGGCCATACCCACACTTCCCACAGGTATCATGTCCTCTAAATAAAACAAGAAAGTAAATTTACGTAAAAAAGATACGGCAGGCTAACGATATAAATATTAATGGGGATTGGTACCTAAAATCAAAATTCTTTAGATCAACTTTCATTATATCAACACCAATAGGTGACCTGTACTACAGTTTTCTTCAAACCTGTTCAGGCACCAGTCTCTCACAACGATATAGGTCATAAACTAAAATCATAAACCTAAAACTACAATTTATGTACACTAAGTCGTAGAATAATTAAGACCTATTTATTATTGTGGAGAGAAAATAAACGATTCATTCATTCATTCATTCAATAGGTCAACAGTGTAAGAGGTCAACCATTTATTGTATCAATAATTTGTTATATCAATGGTTCATTAGATCAACAGATTATTTTGTCAACAATTAACTACATCAACTGTTTGCGAGTTCAAATAGGTGTCAATTACGAGAATATGAGAAAAACTTCATGTTATTATAAAAATCAACGCTTATTTCACCCCAAGATCTACAGAAGACCTTTTTATAAATATTCACTAACATAATTTCCAACGTTAGCGGATGTGTTTCTATCTCGTTCGACATTTATTCATTCTTATCGCCAATATAGTTACCATGCAGTTAACTTTTCATTGAGGGTAGATTGAAAAAATCTATAGCGAGCGACTAAAAAGTGATTCGATATGTTATACGAGTATTTATTATTTATTATATATACATTTTATATTATTTATTTAAAATTATCATAAAACAAGAAAAAATTATGTAACGTAGAAACTTACCAAAATCATAGTTAATAAAGACAAATATAATCATGCTTAAATATACTAGACAAAGGGTATCTAGATAAAACGCTAAGGAGCGCTCTCCACAGATTTGAGTGTTCCAAGCAGCAGTGTGTAAATTCTGCAATCGCAATTAAATTAAATTAAACATTCACCAGGTAAAAAGATTATAAAATATAATAAAACAATAAAAAATACACTATTAAATAGTGAAAATACGTAATATGTACCTGAAGTTTATCAAATTCATTAATAAGCCTTTCCTGTGCCCCAGCCGCTCTTATAGTTGTGATTCCGTCGAAAGTCGACTTCACCATGTTTAAGAGAGGACTTTTAGCTACAAAAGATTTTCCAATTAAGTATTGATAAAAAATTTATATCAAGCATTTTTTTTTTAAATGTATAAATATTCAAACCAACTTCGGTATTTTCTATCATAGCAAGTCAACATTATTTTGTGCCTGAAAAATTGCTTTCAGTTATTCTTTCTCAAAATAATGTCACTTTTTAACCGACTTCAAAAAAAGAGGGGGTTCTATTTTCCACTGTATGTATTTTTTTAAGTACATTCATCGATTTCTCTGTCAATTGTGCACCGATTTTCAAAATTCATTTTTAACTTATTCGATAGTACTTACTGGTTGCTTCCATTCTTTTAACACTTTGCGCAGTTTTTAAGTATATTTTTGTGACCACGACTATGAAGAAGAGCAGAATTATAGACGGGAAAATTGTCCAATACAACGCTATGGCGTTTAACACCAATACGCCTGTTAGAAGACCAAAGATCTGGAGCAAGAATAACAGAGTCCTAGGCAAAGACTCGTCCAATGTAGTCATGTCTTTTGTAAACCTGTTAAGGATGCGACCTGAAAGAATTATAATAATAATAATAATAATAATAATAACTTTATTTTCTCTCCACAAACACATGTATATAGTTCATGATAACTTTTAAACAATGTACATTATATAATAGTTTGTGTGAGACTGACGCCTGTGATTGATATTAATATATCAGTAGTACAGGTCATCAGGCCCCCACCACCTCGGTAATGAACAGAAAGTAGAAAAAAGTTAACCTAAAAAGTTAAAGTAGTTGAAAGTTAAACACTTTAATTAAAGAAACCTGATAAGGAGTCTTCTAAAACAAAAGAATACGAAAAATAGAAAAAATAAAATAAAAATGGTAATAACAAGTGCGTAAGAGAGCAGCTGAAGAGCGAAAAGAGGTTACTCTTAACAATTACTCTAAAAACGTGTGTGTGTGTGTGTGTGTGTGTGTGTGTGTGTGTGTGTGTGTGTGTGTTGTGTGTGTTGTGTGTGTGTGTGTGAACTCGAACGTGTGTGTATATGTGTATATAATATAATAATAAGATAATATATGTTACACAAGAATGTATTAGTTAATTAAGTGTATGTGTATAAATAATGTTCCGTTTGGTCGTAATTTTTACTGAGAAGAATAGAGCGAACACCCTTTTTACATTCAAAGGAAGTGAGATTGTAAATAGGGATTTCAGCATTGATTTTATTATATAAGGAAGGTCCTAAGTAGTAGAAGAATCTTTGCGTAAAAGAGAAGGACGTAGACGGAACGGCACAGATTTTGTCTTTACGTCGTTTTCTGATCTTAGTATATGGAGTGTTTCGGTGTTGGAGACGAACAACTTCTAGTATGAACAGTTGCCGAACAGTTAAAACTTTGCAGATGTTATACAGTTCATTAGTTGGGAAAAGTAAATGACGAAATGTTGCAACTTTAAGGATGGCACATTGTGCTATTTCTAAAGGTTTCATCGTAGTCTTAGGGACACCACCCCAGCAAGAGATACAGTACGTTATTAGTGAGCGACATAGGGCAAAGTAGACTTGTTGTAGGACTGTAGGATTTGCGACGACTAGTGGTCGCCCAGTGGTCGAAATTCGACCGTAATTTTATTAAGGCTGCACATATTGTATCATAAGCAATTTACAAATCATAAGCAATTTCTTCAGGGATATTCCTAATCCTGGAATATACGGGTACGCAACCCCGGAGCACCCTAGCTACCAAGACGGCATACCCTCTCTTAATCCGCTGCTGAGGTATCCCATACCCCCTTTTCCAACCATATCACTACGCCTCTCCCCTCCCATATTTCCTTATCGCGTTTCCCTCCCGCAAAATTCCCAAGTCTGATCCGGTGAAGAAGGCAGCTCAATGCAGATATGCAAAAGAGTTTGGTGAATCCGGCGGTTCAGCAAGGCAAAGTGAATGGCCTAGGGCGACGATAGAGGGCGTATAGTTATCGTCGGCCAGACACACCATCCGACCTCTGCTTCAGTCGTAGCGGTTTTCCGTTCCACTGAATCAAGGAGAGGGAGGACGAGTGTGTGCGCCTGCGTCTGCGCGAACGCTGGCGCACCCTAATATATCCTGCGCACTTGACCGCTTCCGTATATGGACTCCGAATACACTCAAGTCCCGTGGCGATGGGATGAGGTAGAGAAGTCCGACCTAATGTAGTCGGGATTTGTCCTATGCCTGCACACGGGCGGTCCTGGGGGTGTGATCACACACCGTGGTCGTCTCTGCTCTGCAAACTTGGGACGACAGTGCGGATTCGGTAGCACCCAGGATAAAAAAGCAGCCCTATTCAGGGAGGCACTGCTTTCCCCGCCCAGCCGGGGAGGGGGCTAGAAAAGGTGCTCTTAAAAAATGCTCGTTCCTACTTAAGAGGTGGTAGCAACCGCGGCTGTCACCGCATCATTTTAATCGCGGTCGAAAGTAACAAAAGTATAGTAAACATACAACAAAACCTATCATTACCTTTGGCGCGTGGAACGTGAGAACGCTTATAGATCGAGATTGCAACTCTTGCCCAGAACGTAAAACCGCTATAGTAGCTCGCGAACTTCATCGCTATAATATAGACGTGGCTGCTCTCAGCGAAACACATCTCGCTGATGAAGGAGAGCTGGTGGAAGATGGGGGTGGTTACACTTTCTTTTGGAAAGGTACCGCCTCCTCCGAACCTAGACGTTCTGGTGTAGGTTTTGCGGTCAAGAATCAACTAATAAAGCGACTTGAGGAGTACCCAGTACACATCTCGGACCGCGTTACCACGTTGCGCCTCCACCTGGACAAAGATAACTTCCTTAATGTCATCGGTGTCTATGCTCCAACCCTAGACAAATCTGATGACATTAAGGATCAATTTTATGATGAGTTAGTACGATGTCTTGACAATGTGAGCGCCAAAGAGCAGATTTTATTATTAGGCGACTTCAATGCCAGGGTTGGACGGGACTATGAGGCTTGGCCTGGAGTCCTAGGTCGCCACGGAGTTGGCAATATGAACAGCAATGGTCATTTGTTGCTCAGTCTTTGTGCTCAATACCAATTTGCGATAACGAACACAATGTTCCGACTTCCCGCCAAGCACAAGACAACGTGGATGCATCCACGATCAAAACACTGGCATTTAATTGATTACGCCATCGTACGGCAAATAGACATCTGCCAAGTCCAAGTCACCCGCGTCATGCGTGGTGCTCACTGTTGGACTGATCACAGGCTGGTTGTCACTAAACTGCGACTACGCCTCCGTAAACCACGCAGGTCGAAGATGCAAAGGTTCGTCACACCTTTAAATTTAGACAAACTAAATGATCGCGCGGTGGGAGAAAAATTCGCTGAAGCTCTGGCTGGTAAGCTGTTGCCGATTACTGAGACCGACGACGTTAAGGCTGACTGGGAAACGTTGTCATCTCACCTTAAAGAAACCGCTTCACTTGCTTTGGGTTCGAGAAACCGACGCAATGAAGACTGGTTTGATGAGAATGACGTGGTTCTTAAAAATGCACTTGACAAACACCGAGCTCTCTTGCAACAGCATACACGCCGTGGTGGTAGCGATACGATGGTCAAGGAAAGTGACTTAAGATTACGTAAGCTGTCTCGCCAACTAAAAGACAGGTGGTGGCATGACAAGGCTTGTCGCATGCAATGGCTCGCAGACACTAACCAGCTCGGGGAGTTTTATACCGAGCTTCGAAAGCTGATTGGCACGTCCTACCGAGCCAGGATGCCTTTAAGGTCACTAGATGGTAGGCACCTCATAACTGGCAGGGAGGACGTGACAAAACGTTGGGCAGAACATTTTAACACCTTGCTCAATGTAGATCGATTAGCTGATCTACAACATATCAGCTTGATTGCCCAACTTCCTTTAGCAACGGAGCTGGACGACCCATTGTCGCGCGATGAGGTTGTTACTGCCATCAGGCAGCAGCATAATAAGCGGGCGGTTGGCATTGATCGTATACCGGGAGAGCTTTTAAAATATGGCGGTGAGGTGTTGCACACACGGGTTTGGAATCTTTTTGTTCGTATGTGGGAGGAGGAGCGAGTACCTAATGAATTTAAAGTGTCTTGCATTAGTGCTCTGTATAAGAACAAGGGTGACCGTTCCGACTGCAACTCTTACCGGGGCATTTCATTACTTTCAACCCCTGGAAAAGCTTTTGCTCGAGTTTTACTCAACCGTCTGATCCCTATATCAGAGCAAATTCTGCCTGAAACCCAGTTTGGCTTCCGACCTAACCGAGGCACATGCGATGCTATCTTTTCCGTGCGTCAACTGCAAGAAAAAAGTAGAGAACAGTGTCGGCAACTGTACCTCTGCTTTGTTGACCTGGAAAAAGCGTTCGACAGCGTGCCTCGCGAAGCCCTATGGACGGTACTAAAAAAGCTGGGATGTACAGAGAAATTTGTGAGGCTTCTTCGACTCTTGCATGACGACATGCAATGCTGCGTTACCGTAGACGGCGAGCAGTCAGATTTTTTCCCCGTTACCTGTGGGGTGAAACAGGGGTGTGTAATAGCCCCCACTCTGTTTGCCTTATACTTTGCAGTAGTTGTCAAGGAAGTCTCACAATCAGTCTCCGAAGGAGTGCGCATCCGCTTTCGCACAGATGGCGGGCTCTTCAACTTGGCTCGACTCAGGGCGCGCACAAAAGTGTCGCATACATTAATTACAAATATCATGTATGCTGATGACTTGTGCTTCCTAGCAGAATCCGCAGGTGCCCTGCAAAAACTTATGACTGTTTTTCACCAAGCTTGCTGTAAGTTCGGCCTGAAGGTCAGTGTCAAGAAGACGGAAGTGATGTCCCTAGACACCCATGGTCATGAGACACTGGCCATAAAACTTGATGAGGACGTGTTGAAGCAGGTACATAAGTTTCGATACCTGGGGAGCACTGTAACATCTAAGTGCAGCCTTGATGCCGAAATCAACAGCAGAGTCGGCGCTGCAGCTGCAGCATTCGGCAAGCTATGTTCCAAGGTGTTCTGCTCACACGATATAAAGCTGCCCACCAAAATATCCGTATACATGGCGGTTGTGCTGCCAAATCTTTTATATTACTCCGAGGCGTGGTGCTTGTATAGGCACCAAATACGCACATTAGATCGCTTTCACCTGAAATGTCTGCGAAAAATCTTGAACATCAGATGGTCTGACTGTGTGCGAAATACCGAAGTTTTGCGACGAGCCAATGTTGGTGGCATTGAGGCTTACATAATGCGTCGACAGCTTCGGTGGTGCGGTCATGTATCCCGTATGTCGGATGAGAGAGTGGCGAAGCGCATCTTTTATTCTGAACTTGAGGAGGGCAAGCGGAAAATCGGCGGACAACTCCTCCGATATAAAGACGTTCAGAAGCGTCATATGAAGAGATGCAGCATTGACCACTCTCTTTGGGAGGATTTGGCAGCACAACGGTTTGAATGGCGCGGGTATGTGCAGCGGCAAGTACGCAATTTCGAGGAGCAGCGTCAAGCTGACCTCGACGTGAAACGCGACCAGCTTAAAGCGCGTACACCCGCAGCTATTGCCTACAATATTGTAAACGGCAAACTGAAATGCCCACATTGTGCACGAGAGTTTGCCGCGAAGATTGGCTATGTAAGTCATCTTCGTGCGCATCAGCGCAGACCCGACTAGGAGTCGAAGAGGTCGCCATGGCCGAAACCGGTCGGAATCCAATATATATCATAAGCAATGTAAAATTAAAAAAAGATAGAATGAGAGTTTTGATTGACATATTACACATTGACAGATTTCGGCCGCTCCTCTTCCCTTTTTGAAAATTTTGAATAAAGTATATTTGCGCGTGTGTCAAATACATAGTATGCGTGTGTGTCAAATACATGGTTGTGTGTGTAATGTTTGTTTTATTGATTTAATGTCTTTTTATGCATTATTAAAAAAATATGAACATTTTGCAATCCTTCTCTGCGAAATTTCGTACTCCTCCGTCCGCGCAATTTTCCTAAAAAGGGATAGGTACAAAGTTTTTGCTTCACGTATTAATATATAGATTAGTAACATATTTATAGCATACTAGCTGACCCGATAGACGTTGTCCAGTCTAAGTTTTAATAAATATGTGTCAAAAACGCCATCTATTAAGAGTAATCCAAAGTGGCGATTCCCATACAAAATTACCAATTTTTAATTCTTCGATTTCTCAGCGGTTTTTTTTTTGAGTTTCGCCTTAAATTTTTTTAAACCGTCCTTGTATTAGACTAAATAAAATTATTCAAATCGGTCAAGCCGTTTTTGAGTATTAGCGAGACTAACGAACAGTAATTGATTTTTATTTATTTAGATGCGTAGAATATTTATAGCATATTAGTAGTAACTACTAACTAATCTGTGATATTAGTAGCATATAATAAAACAAAAAAAAAAAACAATGTCGCTTTAAATAAAGTAACAATATTTGTTGCAGGAAATTGGGGTACCAAGCTAAATTTTTTCGACAACAAGGAGTCCATAGCCTGAAGTAACTACCATCACAGGCTAATTAATATCTGCCTTAACCATTATCATCAGCTTACAAACGTCTCAATGCTGGGTCCAGGCCTTTCTTCTAATCTTCAATTTAGTAACTGTCTATAATAGGGTTACACCATAGTGTTCAACAGGACCCAGTGATCGTCATTTGTTTTCTTTTAATAATTAAAAATAGGGGGCAGTGACAGATTTTAGTCTTTCGCATGCCTGATGAATGCTGGCCACTGCCTTCCTAGCTACCGTACTTCCGTAAATTTTTAATGAAAACCAATGTTAGTCTTTGGCGACGAAAATGTGTCGAGCACTGGTCTTAAACTCTCGCGCATTGGAGCCACGCCACTACCCTCTAATAATCTATATTTATGTAGGGTTATTGTAAACTCGCCATCAAAGTAAATTCGCCATCGAAAAAACGCTGAAAAAACAAGTGTAAATTCGCCACCGGCAGCTTTTTAAAATTAAAAATGCTTTTAATTATTTTGTTCTATTGTAATCTCGCCACTTATGGTATTTTCGTCTGCAGAAGAGTCAAACACTTAAAATAATAAAATCATTATTTATTAATTTTTAAATCACAACTTCAATTACGAAATTTCATATAGGTACATCTAGAGGTAACGCTGCGCTGGTTGGCTTAAATCCTAATACCATAAAACAAACAAAATGTAAATAAGTAATATATATCTTTGTATGTAATAATCACAGAAGTTAATACCTTACATTAATTATAAAACGTAAGGTTTTTCCAGATACCTGTAGGTACTTACAGTAGATCGGGTTTTTTGGATATTTCGAGCAATGTCTCTATAACAAACCCATAAATTTGGTAGGTATATCCAAATATATTTTTTAATTCTAACGCAACACTCAATCAACCAAACTATCTTTTTTTCCCAATAAAAAGTTAATGTTTACCCTAAACAATGATAAATGTCATTATTACAAACCAATAGTTTTTATTTCACTTCGATACCGATACGTATTTACATAGTTATATACTCACTAATTTGGTTAAATTAGTACGCGTCAAAAAGTTTCCTGTCGTTCAAATAATGATCGCGTGAATTCGCGTGACGTCACGATAGCTGAGCCGCCCGCCAACAGCTCGCAACTTGCAACCGCACATCAGGGTGCGAGTTATATTTGTCTTTTTTTAATTAGGACTATGTTGCTTGGGCTTCAGTAATAACAATGATTATTCATTTTGTGTCTTTATTGCCCAATATATTTTTTTTAAATTGACTTGAACTTTTGTTTCGTTGTAGCTTTGAAGGGTCTTGATATTTTTTTTTTTTTTAATCTGCTATATTTAGCTAGTGAAACAAACACACTACTCTACAATTTTTATAGTGTTAACATAAATAGATGCTAAGAAAATTAAAAAAAACGTTAGTATGAAAAATATAATTTTATAAAATTTTTTCATACAAAACGTCAATTTCATAGGTAAGGACCTATGACCGGCAACCGTGACGTCACGCCAGGCGCATTATAATCATTAGGGAAAACAAATACAATGGTGGTGATTTTTCAAATTTTTGAAAAATTATTATGAAGTAATTAGCAGTCCTATAGAAAATAATTAATGTCATATTTTAAGTTGAAACTAACATAATTGAAAAAAACTTTTTGAAAAATCTTTTCCCACCCATATTGCCATTTCCCATAATTTTATGTGCAATATATTATGTACAAAGACATGTGTCAATATTATAAAATTTTAAAAGCTGCTACAATTATGTACTTGCCTGAAGTGTTAGTATCGAAGAAACGCATAACACCCTTAGTCATCGTAGATAACATACGGTTGTGGAGCGTTTTGGAAGCATTTAAGCATAATTCCACAATTGGCAACACTCGCAGATTGACGATGAGGGTGCACGCAACGATCAATAAGCCGTGGATGAGCAGGTATTGCCCGGTCGTGAATAAACCCACTTGTACACCCAGTCCAGGATCTACAACAAGAACAATAGCAATCACACCAGTAGGTACAGATTGAAAATGTGCAATAAGAATTTGTCAATGATTTACCTGGATTTACACCTTCCAAAGATTTCACGTAAGCATCTTCATTGTTCAACCTATTAAAATAATAATTAAATGTTTTTATGAAACTTATTAAAGGGTCTTTTCAGCAATATTTTTCATTCACGAAGTCATATAGAAAATCTGCCCATTTTTCTAATTGCTTTACACTTCACAAAGCCATATTAAACCCACGCGCACCATATGTACGCACGGTCGTACGTAAGGTGGCCCGCTAATTATACCTACAGCGCGGGACGGGTAAAAAGAACCGTAGATGGCGTAGGCTATATGTGATGTAAGTATTTATTATTAACAGTTATTGATATCATATTAATATTAAAATAAATGACTGAAACCAAATTATTAGTACTTATTATAAACTTTACTTGTACTGTTTCACAAGTCTCTTTTCCATATTTACCAATAGCTGACCCAATAGTCGCTTGCGTGAGCAGAGGCGATAGACAGCAATGACATGCCGACAGTAAACAGAAAGAAGCAGATGTTCCCGCCGGAGCGGAAGTACGCTACCACGACCTCCAAGCGCAAGATGCCCGACGCGCGATCCTCCGCCTGCATCTTCTGCGCTTCGTACTCATTAAATTCTTCGTTCTTTGTTGGGATCGTCACCGAATTGGTCTTTCCTTTCTCGTCCGTGATCTGGGAGCGCATATTGCGATAAATTATGGTTAAGATTAAAATTGCATAAGAAAAGAAGAAACATTATATGCCACTTCTATACAACTTCCTAATCTTAACTATTGTGATTGTTACAAATTGTTTTGCCTTGTAGACTACCTACTCATTTCTCGATAAATAATAAAATTCAATGAATGATCTGAAGTCATAGAATTGAGGTATTCCACGAAGCAATTTTACTAGTTATTTTTAAAGGTCTAGTTGACTGTTTAAAATATGTTGGATCCAAATATTTTTAGTCGGTAAATATTTAAATGTTCTTACCACTCCCAATTCATCGTGACCTCTGTCTTTGCTGTCCAACAAGGAAGCAAGCATTGAAGAAAACTCTTTTCCGGAGCAGACGAACTCATCAGAAGTGCCCGTATATTCTACTATACCCTGTTAAAGAATAACAATACGTCATGAATTTCAATGGTCTAAATACGTATTGGCAATAGTTTTAGACAAAATATCCAGATGAGTATAGAACAAGTTTTGGAAAATAAATACGTTTCAATTTTAAAAAAAACAATGTGCTGAAAAAATTCCACGAGCGGGATTCGAACCCGCACTCCATGACATACGTACGCAACAATATTTGCGTAAGTTATATGTAAATAATTATAAATACGTTTCATCTATATCTACATCTACACTAACGTTTGTGACTTTGTTTGTTTGTATGTCGGGGCTAATCTCTTGAACTATTAGGCCAATTCCAAAAAATCTTTCACTGATAGAAAGCTACTTTCCTTGCGAGTAACATAAGCTAAGTATCTATATTATTATTTTTTAAAGAGTTTCTTTTTAAATCTCAATTCCACGTGGACGAAGTCTCGAGTAAAGTGCTAGTAATTTATATGAAGAAAAAGTTTCAAGCAAACCTTGTTTAAGACAATGATGTAGTCGACTGCCTTGAGGAACTGTGTCTGGTGGGTGACGAGGACGCGCGTGCGCCCGCGCAGGTACCCGTTGATGCAGCCCTCGAACAGCAGCCGGCCCACGTTCGCATCCACCGCCGACAGTGGGTCGTCCAGTAAATAAATGTCCGCCTATAAAGTCAAAGTTTATTTTGGGTACGTCCCGATTGGGCAACTTCCCGTTTCGTAACCCTAATAAAATACCTAAACAAAAGTAGCGTTTCCTAAACTTTTATATTCCATACATTTAGTAGCGTTTGGACAACTTTTCATATTCCATTCATTTAGTAGTGTTTGGACAACCTATAATTCTATATATAAAATTTAAATTATCATGAACGTTATGAACTATCTTATTCACAGCTTCTGTGTTGGGTTCAACAAAACGCTTGCGCATCATCATCATCAGCTCATTTTATGTCCCCACTGCTGGGGCACGAGCCTTCCCTATGGATGGATAGGGAGAACGGGCGATAAACCACCAGGCGGGCCCAATGCGGATTAGTGATTATTTACAACTGCTAATGCAGCCGGGACCAACGTCCTCACGTGCCTTTCGAAGCACGGAGAAGCTCGAAATGATACACTTTTGGTCACCCATCCGATGACCGGTCTTTGCAAAAGTTGCTTAACCTTCGCACTCGCAGACCGGGCGCTTTAACCACTGCGCCGTCGAGCTGCGCATAGTAGCATGCAATAATTTGCTGCATACCTAAAAATCTACACCCTATAGAGTTATAGCAGAGTATATAGAGTTTCATTGCACTGTACTCATTAAGCTGTTTGACATTTTTTTATTTTATATTTATAACTTGTTTGGAGAAAATATAGAACATTTATTATTGAAGAAGTTTTTGTATGTTTTGGAGCTGAGTGTACTACACACAATTACTATTAAAAGAATGGTTGTTCCAAACGCGACTAAATGTATGGAATATAAAAAGTTTACGAATCACTTCTTTTGTTTAGGTATTTTATTAGGGTTACGAAACAGGAAGTACCCTTAATTTCAATATAATTAATTTATTAGATCCTTAAGATTCTATTTTTGTTACAGGTTCATCGTTTTCGGGCATTATCAAACGCAATCGTAAAGAAATGGTAGCTAAAGCTGCAATGCAGGAATTAAATTAATTTAGGGTAAATATTGCAGAATTATTACATAGCCGAAATACTACTTTCCTTAGTGACGTGATTTCAGTTTCCCAAAGTAGAACATAAAAGGATTAAAAGGGAACAAGTAGATATTGTTGTTATAATTATCTCGTTGCATTGTAACGTGTACCAGCAGTGCAATAAATTATTGAAATATACCTCTCTGTATATGGAGCGGGCCAAACTGATCCTAGCCCGCTGACCTCCCGACAGGGATACCCCCCTCTCACCTACTAGCGACTGGTCGCCGTAGGGGAATTGTTTAAAGTCCTCCTCAAGGCAACATGCCTTGCACACCTGAAAGATTAACAACAATATTTTTCTGTAGTCGACTTTGTCACATCATCATCATCTCAGCCAATAGACGTCCACTACTGGACAAAGGCCTCCCTCAAGATTGAGGGGAATTTGCCATAATCGCCACGCTTGGCAGGCGGGTTGGCGATCGCAGTATGGTTAGAATTATCACAAAGAGACGCTGCTGCCCATCCTCTGAAATGGTCCCTAAGTCGCCTTCTACGACACCCACGGGAAGAGATGGGGTGGTGCAATTCTTTATCCCCGGCACCACACGGGGAACATACTCACATACTCGTGTATAATAAGAGGCAACTAAAACTAGAACTTTAGAAGGGCACAACGCGAAAAGAAGAATTTATTTATAAACTACATACTTTCTGTCCGATATTTTGATATGTTATTTTATAGTGCAACGTTGTAGAATATCGTGAATGAGACTAGAAGTACCTTATGCAATATTGTAATGGATTGCTTAACGGTTTAGGTGTAAAAAAAAATGTAATTGAAATACTCGTAATATATAGTGTTAATTCCGCTAACTCACTCGTTTATCTCGCTTGGATGCAGTACGCATGCACCGCCCTTCCGCCCGCAAAAAGTATGCACATGCATAAGAAACAATGGATGCAAGCGAACATGCACACCAACACCGATACCCGACACGTGTTTCGCCCCTGCACGGGGCATCCTCAGAAGCTGTTGACTGGTCGAGAGCTGCGCACCGAGTCACCGACTGTTACGGCTATGCAGCTCCCTGTCCATAAAGCGCCATCGTTTGACATTTGTGACGTACTACCGTACTACCCGCGACAATACGTAATAATGGGGATGAAACTAAATTTGTTTGGTCATTCAACAGCACATGACTGTCATTATTATGTAATTGTTATTATTACTAATTGCTCCAACACACACAACCGGAAGCTTTTATTACAAACATGTAAAATATTATAACTGTTATTGTCGCACAAGGAATGGCCGGTATCAATTAAATGTTTTGCGAAATGTGATTTATCTGGATGGCCATTCCTATACGCGGCAATATGTTCCTTTTATCTAATGTCAAAATTTCGGCCTGTCTGACCTACATAACACATAACCACCACAGTCGTTACAAATTAATTTATAAACATCGGATTTTTTTGAGTTTTCTAAAGGATCTTTACCATGTTTTAATATGTTCTAAAAGTAACGTAGATTTTGTTTTTTCTAAGGATATTAGCGATTTTATCTGAAATAAGGCCTACATAAGTCAAACTACCTACATATTTGTGGACGTGTTCTGGGGGACATGCATAAAGTAATGAACGAACCCTTTTATTCTGCTTATTTTTAGTTAGCGGAATTAACACTACATATTATTTCAATTCCCCATCTCTTCCCGTGGGTGTCGTAAAAGCCGACTAAGGGACCATTCCAGAGGATGGGCAGCAGCATCTCTCTGAGGTTACCCTCAACCTACTGCGATCGCCAACCCGCCTGCCAAGCGTGGCGATTACGGCAAATACCCCCCATATCCTTGGGGGAGGCCTTTGTCCAGCAGTGGACGTCTTTTGGCTGAGATGAGATGTGATGATTATTTCAATTACATTTTTTGTGCCTGGATTTCCGCAAAATAACGCCTAAATCCATTAATTGGTTTAGGTGTTTCAAACACCATACAATCGGCCAATATTTTATCTACTGTACAAAATGGAGTAAAAATGTATTCTTCAAAAGCTTTAAAAATTTTTGAAGAACACATTTTGATTGATTGATTATTTCAACTAGAGATCTACCCAACCCATACGCCCGAAAATGTTACACATACCTCCTTATATTTTTCAGAATCGTACTGCAAGCCGAAAATTATGTTTTCCCTGACGGTACTAGAGAAAAGCCATGACTTCTGGCTGCAGTACGAGAGGTTGCCGTGCACGGAAACTGATCCAGAAGCCGCGGGAAGCTCCTTCAGCAAGAGTTGGAGAATTGAAGACTAGAAAAGAGACCAAATTTTTTAAGATTGTCTTAATAGACGCACCAAAAGCTATGAAACTTATAAATTAGCTTAGCCTAATCTGGTATACCGACGGGTCGATGGGTCGAAGTGTTACTGCAAGAGGGAAACCTCAGCAGGCCTCACTAAGATAAGATAAAATAAGATACAAATTAGCTTGAACATTACCTAAGTTCATCCTTTTACGAAATTTTGCTGGTGGTTCATCATCATCGGCTCATTTTATATCCTCACTGTTGGGGTACCAGCTTTCCCTATGGATGGAGAACGGGCCATAAACCACCACGCGGGCCCAGTTGGGCGTGCCAACGGCTTTACGTGCCTTCCGAAGCACGGAGGAGCTCGAAATGATACATTTTTGGTTGCCTATCCGATGACCGGCCTTTGCGAAAGTTGCTTAGCCTTAGCAATCACAGACCGAGCGCGCTAACCACTCCGCCATCGAGCTCCTCTATTCATGCTGGTGGTTAGGTTGTAAATAATGTTTCCACGGACATGTCCCTTCTCTGTCTCTACTCTATAGAGTACATGAACAATAAGGGTTGAGGCTACACCTAACGATGACTCCAAAGAAATATATTCTGAGTTTATAATTACCTTCCCAGAGCCAACAGCTCCGACAATAGCACAGACCTGCCCCCTGCGGATCTTAAGGGAGAGGTTCTTGAGTATGCAGTTGTTATGCTCGCCAGTCCAACTGGCGCTGACATTGTGCAGCTCCAGGGCGTTTTCGATGCCGGGTTGTGTCACCGAGGGGCGTAGCATAAGAGAACGGCTCAGACGGGAAGCATGTTCTAGGCCTTTTAATTAAAAAAATTAAATTGATCCTTATCTATTTATAAAGTGGAAGTCATTATATGTGTATAGATTTCATGTTCGGATGTTCAATCTGTGTTACCTAATCATTAAAAGTCCGTTTTTTTCAAGTAAAATATTCAGCAGGTAAGCCAATATCTCAAAAGTTTATTAAAAAGAGCAAGCGCCAGCGTTTTAAAAAAAAATACAGTTTTACTAAACTAAAAAATCGATTACATGTTATCCTTAGAACAAATATCCTAATGTCCCATAGTTTCGGATTTCTCATAGTAATCCATGGTAATTCATTCATTCATGGTAATAGGATCGCTCATTTATATCATTTTCGTTCTATAAATGATATTGTAAACGAAAAACTAACAAGCTAAGCTGTTTCATTTGAACTGATCGCTAAATGTTGAGGTGTCTTTTTCGGATTTCAAGGTTACGTTATTATTAAAACTCTGTATAAAGATATTGAAAGACCATAATAGAGTTAAAAATAATAAGCAGCACAAAGTTAATTGTTATTTACGAGCTAATATTTTAGTAGGTCACTATCGGAAAAGCCTCAGTACCTAGTAGGATTCCGGGTGAAGTGCGCTACCACCTTTGGCCTTATCATCACTTAACATCAGGTGAAATGAAAGCCAGGTGCTGACCCGTAAGATATAACTAAAAAGAGACATAACTAACTAAACCTACCTATCCCCTCAAGCGTGCGTTTCGACAAAATGGCCGCGACGCTAGAGAGACTATTTGATTAAACATAAATTCTGATTTACTTCGATAAGAAAGCGGCTTGACAGCGTCATCAGTCTTTTCCAAGGCAGCAGAAAGTTTGCGGAGCAAGACCGATGGAGGTGGCTTAGACGAACTATTCGGCAAATCGTGTTGATCACCTGAAATCGAAATAGTTAACATTAAACATGGGTATACTAGCACAAACTACTAGCTCTATACTCAAAATCGAAACAAGGCAAGTCGTCAGTGGGCAGAAACATATTTTGACTGAGATTGTTTGCTACTTCTTTCGATCGTCTTTCTATAAACATTGTGTGTGTTTTTACAAACTGCTCTTACGCGGTCTCGCACGATCACCGATACCACCGATATATGATTGTAAGCGAAAAGTTTGTGAGCGACAAAAGAATAAAAATTTAAAACTAAGAAGAATTTTACAGAATGAAACCAAACCACAGGTTATGAAAGGTAGTAATTAGCATAGTTACTTCATATTTGTTCAGTCATAAAAAACATGTAAGCTCCAACTGAGTGACTGATAGGATAGTAAATAACTTGCCCAGCAATAGAAGATCTTGAACTCTTTGTAAAGAGACGCGCAGTTCAGCGGTGTAAGACATCGCAAGCGGACAGAGCAAGGTGACGTTTACGTTTATTACATTCATTAACTGCAGCAGAGGGTAGATCTGGAACCATGGAAACCATACACAACCATATTGCTTAATGAAAACATATCATTAAAAACGAATACACAGAGGATGAGAATTTATATTTATAAGAAAATATCATTATTTTCAATAATTCACTCAGCAGTGGTAATGTGTTATTAAAATCGTCTTAGTTTTAATCACAGACACCACAATTATGTAAATCACGAAAGTGGCATAAGATACTTTTTACTCCTAGTCAAAAACAATAATTTCGGGGGCAAGCGGCGAAATATACTATACTGTAACAGATAGAAAAAAATGTCGCTAAAATTTATATAATCTTAACTGACATTTAAAAAATTAAAGGTGTATTTTACAACAATGGAGTAACGCACCGAAAAATATATACAGGTGAAAACGAATAATAAATATGTCGTGGCATTGTGGATGCACCAAATCTCCATAATGAGTTGATTCGGCTTTACGTCCCGAATAATTACCGTCGCAATAGGAGACACAAACTGTTAGCTATACCCGCTTGTCGGACGGTGTCCCGCGCTACGTCTCCCGTGCCGCGCGCGCTCTCCGCAATCAACGCACTTGTGCAGGCCAACCCGGACCTTGATATTTTCGCAGATGAATGGAAGGTGGTCACATCTGTGTCTCTTGCTTTTTGTGAACGTACCTAGTTGCATACTTTACCATGTTATTATTTTTATTACCACTTTTTTTAATAATTATTTTATTGTTATTATTGTTATTTTTAATTGCTTTTTCATATATTTTTTTTAATTTTTAATTTTATTTTTATGTTTGTGATTATTTTCTTTTAATTAATTAATTGTATTAATATGTATCTTGATTAGTGTAATTGGTGTTTGTAACCGTGCTAGTCAAGTAAATAAATAAATAAATAAATAAATAAATAATAATAACATCTTATTTCATTACTAAATTGTAACATAACTTCCCTATATCTTCAAATACATGTTTAACAAACTTACTTATTCGGCGGGCTGGTTAGAACCACGATAGCTCAATTGGAAGAGCACCTGACCGGAATGTCAGAAGGGTGCAGGTTCAAATCCTGCTCGTGGAAATTTTTTCAACATTTGCGTTTTTATAATTTGTTCGCAACAAAATTTGCGTTAAAAATTATTTAAACATTTACAAACTTACTATGTTCGCTGACATTGTATTTCCAATGAGAACGTGCGTTAGGATAGTGACGAAGAGAGCCATTCGTTCGCCGAAGATCCAGAACCCCAGGAGAAGCATCTTCAACAGCGAAACTTTCTTGATTTGCTTTATCTCTTCATCGCGCTTTGCAAACAACAGTTTTATGAATGGCAGCTCCCAAGCATACATTTTTATGACCTGTGAAATTTGTTTAATATATGTTTGTATATTTGGTGGGAAGCAGGACGGCTTGTTGGAATGGAGCATTTCTTACATGTCTACTCGCGTTTTATTTTACGTATTTTATTTTTACATAAGTTTCAAACCTTTTTTAAAGTACCAAATATACTGAAGTGTTGGCCATCTCATAATGAATTTGTTACTTGTATACCATCTACTAGCATGGAATGATAATGGTTAATCTAAATGGTTAGTCCTGGGTGCAAGTGCAACCATTTCTAGTTAATAACAAATAAGTAATAATGCGTAGTAGTTAATAATCGTTAAGCTATACTACAACGTTAATAAAATATACCAGTAGGCTGAAAGTGAAAATATACCGGATTGTGTGATCCGGGAAAAGTAAACCGATGTAAGCCCCTAGGCTTGGAAGTAGTAGTTTTATGATTTTCTTAGAAACAATGTCATCAATATTGGTCATCACGATATCAGGACTTGTGTTAATGCGCTATTCATATCAGAAATAAAATTTAGAAATATAAGGTAGACAGGTAAAATTTAAAAAAGATTGGACTTGCCTGAATACCGTCAATTACTTCGCTAATCGCTTTAACCCTTTCGTCAGTCTTCTCTGCTACAAGCAATCTCATAACGCCAATAGAATGACTAAGAATACCTGAAATAACCAGTATATTACCTATAAAGTAAACTTCAAGGCAAATGTGTATTAACAAACATATAAAAGGAAGCTATCATAAACGAAATTCTATTTATTGATTATTATTTTTATTGGACACGTTAAATAACGTCAACGTAAATCAGTCATGACCACGATCATTATAATTTAGTTTATTTTTACTTGCACCCATTTTTATTTTCTTTATTTTATTATTTTTCGCCCAAGGTTGCCTGGAAGAGATTGCTTGTCAGCAATAAGGCCGCCTATTTTGTACTATATGTTTTTATAAATTTTTCAGTATCTGTTTTTTTGTGTGCAAATAAAGTTTATTATTATTATTATTATTATTATTAATTTTTATCAAAAATATTCTATTCTATTATATTCATCCTGATTCCCTTATAAACGTCCTCCTTCTGAGTTAAGTCCTTCCCACGTGAAAATTGCGAATGGGGAGGATGTGTCCTGATCCGCCACATTTGCCTAATGTAGGTTAGTAAGTTAAGCGATACTATCTTACGAATGCAAACGGAAACAACGCTTACCTTAACGTGTCTTACAAAGCACGAGGAAACAGAAATATCTAAATTTGGTAACCTATTCGCTGTAACTAGAGCGACAAAACCCTGCTGAAGAACTACAGATCCATTATGTCGAGCTCACGTGTCATACCCACTCCTCTGAAGGTTGGAGACTCAGCACTTGAAGTTGTAGACGATTATGTTTACCTGGGACTAACGGTCCAGTAAGATACGAACTTCAGCCAAAAAGTTCGATCGTCGAGTCCAATTAGGCTGGGCAGCATTCGGAATATCTTCTCGTGCGATATACAGCAGTCTCAAAAGGAAATTTTTTGATCTGTGTGTGTTGTCAGCGATTAAATACGGGACTGAAGCGTGGTCGCTCACTATGGGCCTTATAAGAAGGCTCAATGTCACCCATAGCGCAATGAAGAGGGCTATGCTTGAGGTTTCTCTGTGTGATCGAATCAGAAATGAGGAGATCCGCAGAAGATCAAAGTTACCGAAATAGCCCGAAGATTTGTTCAGCTCAAGTGGCAGTGGGCAGAACATATTGCTCGCAGGACTGATGGCCGCAGGTGCGGAACAGTTCTCGAGTGGCAACCACGTGAAAACGCAGTGTGTGCAGGCCTCGAACAAGGCGGACCGGCGATCTGGTGAAGGTTTCAGGTAGCCGCTGGATGCGAGTAGCACACAACCGGTTGTTGTGGAGATCTTTAGGGGAAGCCTTTGTCCAGATGATGATCCACTGTTACTTGCTTTGCAATATCTCGAACGCGAAAATGATTTCTCCATCAATTCCTCGCTCAATTAAGGGATATTTCATTAGCATACGTTTACCTTGGGCTGGCACCGCAATGACGACCAACGCGATCAAGCCAAATAACGCCGCAAAGCCGGCCTGCAAGTAGCTTAAGTAGCACACCACCGCCATCTGGATCGGGGCCACCCATATAGAGTTCAGGTTTAACATCGCAAAGTCGAATATATGCATGTCGCTGGAGAGGATGTTCACCACCTTTCCGACAGCGGTGTCGCTCAAGGATGCGATGTTTGTTCGCAGTAGCTAAAACAAATTTTACAACTATAAAACAACTTTTTTTCGTCTGTCAATTACAGTTGCGAGCAGATGTATTGTTGTTGCTCCTATATTAGCTGCTGTTGTGTTGGAAATTCTCACGTTTTATACCTAAAATTTGTGTTACTAACATCTCTCATCTTTTAATAATTACGTGACAAACAGTGACATTTTTCAAGTGTAAAATCTCAAGAAAACAGCGTACCTATTTCTAATGAACAAACCAATCGGTCGTAAAAGTTTTAAAAATCTACCCTAACTTGCCGTGTCCGCCAGCTGTGTTTTGACACGGGCTCCGATCTCGTGTGCAAGAGTTGCTATCTGCCTACCTATCATTCTATTAAAGTGCAAGTCAATATTAACAAATATAACCCATAAATATTCGAAATAATTATGCGTTCTGTTTTTTGTGGAGTGTAATGGCTGCGTTATTTCCAGTAAACATATCATATCATCGTATCTGCGCTACGAAAAAAATATGAATACTGATAATATGACTTTTACTGTAGGGTTTTTGGACATTCGAACCTTTGAGATAAACAAGTCACAGATTGTCGATCCTCTGTACAAGACAGAACGTAGCAAAAACACCATATCAATTTACTACTATTAGAAATGGGTAATTTTAAACATTATTTTTTAATAAAAAATTTAAATAAATTGTTAAGACCCCAGTTAACAAAACATCATTCAAAAATATATTTTTGTGGCGACTGTATGATATTTTTTAATGGAAAATTTTGATGCTCACATTTGAAGCGGTAAGCTCAACCACTATCTCTTTCCTGAAATTCGTCAATCTTTGTACAATAGTTATCGACTGCGTTCGAATATACTTCACTAAAACAATAATTCTGATGAAATATCACGTTTTCAGTAGCAAATAATTTTATTTCACTTGTGCTGTTAGGTAAAGCAAAACCATTTCGAAAGAATATATACTAATATTATAAAGCTGAAGAGTTTGTTTGTTTGTTTGGTTGAACGCGCAAATCTCAGGAACTAATGGTTCGAATTGAAAAAATATTTTTGTGTTGATTAGTCCATTTATTGAGGAAGGCTATACGCTATTACATCACGCTATGACTAATAGGAGTGGAGCAGCAATGAAAAATGTTGCAAAAACGGGAAAATATTTTTTAACGCGGGTGAAACCGCGGGGCACAGCTAGTGCAAGATATGCCGTTCGTTATTTATGCGAATTTCAAATCTTTATTAGAACCCAAATCGAGTGGTGACGGGCTAGATTCAAATAATACAATTGTGTTAGAAAAACATTTGCCAGCCGCTTTTGCGTATTAACATAATTTACATTTATCGAAATTTTCTTGGTCTTCAGGTGATAATAACGTTATTCGAATGGTTTTTTGATGTGAAACATCTTTCCGCTCGCCTTCTATATATACAATTTGTGGGAGTGATTTCGTATAAAAGGGACGGAAGTACGTAACAGCCACCAGTGATCAACACTTTAAGCCCAATGTCCGTTGTAGGTAGCAATATTTGTGGGAGTGATTTCGTAGAAATGTGATCGTAATAGTGTGATACTGCCGCACAATTTATGAACACATTAAGTACAACTTACTGTGTTTGTGATTATGATATTTGAGGTGCTGACATTACGATCTATTTTCTCGAAACTGTTCATGTTCTTTACTCATTGCATCACTCATTTTACAAATTGCGCGGCAGATAGGATGTGTCAGTGTGACATGTCTTCTAATGAGTATTTACTGCATTCTCCTTATGATTTGAACAAAATATACGGAGTCGGAAGCGTGCATTTAAAATTGATAGTAAAAACAGAACATATTATATTTTAAGTGACATATTGTGAAACAAAACAGTGCAACGTCACTTTTAAAATTCTCTCAAGAAGTCCGCCCGATGAATTAGTAAAGCTCCACCATTTTTACTGAGATACTCGAGGGGTTGGGTGTATATCATTTCTCACTTCTAATTTCTATTATCATTCATCATCACAAAGCCATCAACTATAGGGAAAAAAAACTATTTTCTATAGTAATATTGATTTGAAAAAGTGAAATGGGGACTTCTTGGCGGGAAAGTGAAGAGTCATGTCTGCGGTTACGTTTTATTTTCTAAAATTTGTGTTATGTCGAATATTAATGTGAAGCAATGGTGGATTATTAACTGTTAAGTGTTTGTGAGTGTGCATGAGTGTTGGCAAATGAAACAAAACAGTGCAACATCAGTTTTCAAATTCTCTCAAGAAGTCCGCCCGAGGACTTAGAAAAGCCCCACATCTTTACTGAGTTACTCGAGGGGTTGGGAGGTATATCATTTCTCACTTCTCATTTCTATTATCATTCATCATCATCATACATGAAATAAATTAATATTGTTTATTTAAGTATTGTAAGACTTTTTCATCGGCTAAATGCTTGTGCAAAGCCATTTAAAAAAAGTAAGTAAGGCTCGTTCGGTTTTTTTTTTAAAATTTTGTTAATGTCTTTTACGTCTTTTTGAGAAATTCTATGAATATTTTAAACATTATTATCAGCTGAAGACCAAGAAAATTTCGATAAATGCAAATATTGTTTCCTCTGTGATCAGTTATTATTGGACGATAAAGTCAAAGATCTTTGTCAATTGACAGGCAAATATCGAGGTGCGTGCGGCACATTCTTACTGTAATTTACAGTTTTGTATCGTCAGCGAACGTAAATATACTACGATTTATATAAAAACAATCGATATTTTTATGACGACCCATAGCAAAATAATCCCGGATACCGTTTTGGTTTTCACAAGCAACGTCGTCAAATATGATGATTGAGTTTGCCAAAGCCTCGTGTGGACTTACGATTTCATTGTTATCATTGTAGGTATATGTTAAAAGATGTGCCTGCTACTTTTTCTAAAAATATATATTTAGGCTGATATAAAGATTTTGAATACACATAAAGATTATGAAAACGAGGAGCGTCACAATGTCATAAATGGACTAATTACTAAGTTGGTCTTTCCACAATTGGAAGGACCACAAACTATACAACGTATACTGTTCGGCAACAAATTACCATGTCGTTTTGGTTCATTCGATAGTGGAGGACATAGGCATTCTATTTTTAACGATTGTTTTTGTTTGACGAATTTCATAATCAGCTGCTTGCACTTGACCACAGAGTTTGAAGGAATTTAACAAATTGATTTTAAAACGTAGCGCCAAAACATTTAAACTCTTGAGGTGGGAGGTCTGTTAAATTTTTAAACATCCAAAAACGAAACTACGAGTATATTATAAAACTATTTTCAAAAAGATTATTAGGCATTCTGGAAAACTATTTTACGACATTGCTCGAACGGCAGTGAAGTAAAAAAAAGTGTTCCAGAATGCCCAATAATCACCAACTGGCATCCATGGTAATCTGTTAAGATGAATATCTTCATATTTATTAAATAGATCACAACTAGTGGTTATCAGAGGTTATCTCTCCTCGCCGATTTCAGTAACGTCTGGTGTGCCACAGGGTTCCCATTTGGGTCCTCTTCTTTTTTAATGCTTTTATTAACGATCTGACCAAATTATTTTGTTGTAAATGTTTGCTATATGCAAATAATCAAAAATATTTAGTTCTTATCGTCCATTGAAGATTGCGAAATTATACAAAAGGATCTCCACAGTCTTGATGCCTGGTGTGAGGAGAACGGTATGTTTTTTAAAGTGACAAAGTGTTTTGTCATGACTTTTTTTACAAGCAGTAAGGATTTTAACCTCTTGCCGTAAGGTATCGGTGGCCAGCCACTTAAGCCAGTAAATATCATTCGGGACCTGGGGGTGTGGCTTGCCAAAGAGTTGAGTTTTAAGCAGCATTTTACGAACATAGTCACTTCTTACAATCAAACACTTGTTTCCTGTTTCGCACATGTAAACAGTTTCGAAATATTGGGACTTATTTTATTCTATACGATAGCTTGATTTGTAGTAAATGGGAATATGGTTCAATAATTTGGAATGCTTTTTACAAAACAAACATAGAGAACATAGAAAGAATCCAAAGAAAATTTTAAAGGCAATTATGCTATCGTTTTAAACTTAAATACCAACTTAAGTCTTATGAGGAGAGGCTAGAATTTTCAGCATATCTACATTAGCGAATCGCAGGTCTTTTCTAAGTTTATTAACTTTATATAAAATTCTGCACAACGTAACTACATCTTCTGTGCTTGGAATCATTCACATAAAAACTCCTACAAGATTGCCTAGACGAGACAGACATGAAATCTTGCTATACCTTTGTGCAAAACCCAGAGAGCTTTTTACAGTCCTTTGCACTAATGTGCCGTACTTACAACGACTTAAACATTGCTTACAGTCAATTAGACATATTTAACAGCTACAGTTTAGTTTATTAATTTAATTTAATTAGTTTATATGTCTACTTTCAAATATTTTTTTCTTTAAATAAATAAAAATGTAAAAATGTACAATAGCATTACTTTATAACAACTGTTTGTAATCTAGCATGCTGTCAATACTATATAAGGGTAGTATCTAGTTCTAAACTTTTTTTTTCAAATTATATTGTAATGTTCTGATATCTACCTGTTTGTGTTGCAAATAAATAAATAAATAAACAAAGCCATAGTTAATGCTATACATGGGTGATTCTTATGCTATTTCCTAGTTTTACTTTTAAGTCAATCCTATTAGACCATCGTATGCATAATGCCTTACACCTTTAAGTTTTGAGTCGTGTTAGGTGACGGTTTTACTTCGAAAAATGTCACTTTAGGTTGTCTATGAGTCACCTAAAACTTAGGGGTCGTCAGTGGAAATGTACAATAGTGATCTATTGTCGACGGACCAAAAACGCCGAGGTCTGGCCCTCGTCTGCGCTGGTCTTAATTGTAAATATTTATGGCATTTCGTACCTTTCTATAGACGAGTGAGCTGGTAGCGATGCGTAGCTTCATACCAAATTTTTGGCATGCGAGATTGCCGTGGTTGTTGAAGATCACGGAAAGCCAGTAAATGGCGATCATACTCGCAGCGTACGCCATAGCCGTCTGCCGCGACATCGTGGAGTTGGCGGACCAGTACAGCAGCATCTTTGCGAACAGCATCGGCGTCGCTGTTCTGTTGAAAGTCAGAGTCAAAGTGCAAAAAATATTTAGTTAAGTTCACAATTGATAAGTACTATTGAAGTAACTATTGTAAAAGTATGTTTAGGATTGGCGTTAAACTCCGACAATGTTTTAAAAACAAACTATACATAAAGTCCTTAAAATTAATTTAATTTGTATGAAACAACACTTAAAGCAGCCTTAGGTGAGACTCAAACGTATCAACTCAGTATCTTTTACATGATCATTTTTACGTCGCATCGATAAGCTAATACGAATATGTTATTCGTAATACTTATTAAAAAACGCTATTGTTTTAATTTTTATAAAACATCTCTCTTGATGTTATAAATATATTAATAAATAATTAATAAATAAATAGCGTTATTAGAATTTTCTGAATCCAGTGGATCACACACTATTTGCATCCCTTTTGCTTCAATGATTGACAGTGAGCGCTGTTTCATGGTTGACAGTGCCCTGAAGGAAATAAAACTTTCGTAACCAGTTGTAAAAGACCAACTCACTTTTAATTACTATGGCTTTATTAAGGCTTCCATAACATATCTTATCATTTTAGAACACGAACTTAAAATCCATGTCCACAATGTAAGTCCGCAATCTAAGAATTCCATAACCTATCTTATCATTTTAGAACATGAACTTAAAATCGATGTCCGCAATCTGCATTCTGTTAGGATGGGTGATATATTACCTAGACTCTGATTCAATTCAACGCTGACTGGATTAAACACCGTGTGATGTTAATTAGTCTGCTTTGAAGACATGTCTTATTCATTGGATTTAATGTGCTGATAAACATGCTCACTTGCAGGCTTGGAAGAGGAACTGCATGATACCTCCAGGCACGAAATCCAGCCAGAAGTTCTTGATCAGGACTTTGGTCAAAGACGGCGTCCGGTCCGCCGCCGTTGCCGCGTCCTGCTCTTCTAACCATTTTCTGCGAAAATTAGATGATTTCATTACTCTGTTTTAACTTACGATACGTATATAAGGAGCGTTTCTCGTACCTTTCGTTATCTGGACGCGCTCATCGCTCAGCCTACTATCTCCACTTAAATCTTCCTCCTTGCTGCACTAACATGTATGGTGATTCTTTTACTGTCCAAGCAGCAAAACTTTGGAATAAATTACTAATACCTCTACGAGAATGTCGCACTGTGGGTACTTTTAAAAAACAACTAAAAAGTTATCTACAATCGGTTACTTGAGTGGCACTGAATCATGTTATGTTTTTATATATAGAATATATATTATATTTAGTAGTATATTCATATTTTTCTGTATATAAGTATGTAGTTTAATGTGTGGTTATATATTATAAATATCATATTTTCTTAATAGTTCTGTGTGCAGTTTGTCTATCTAACTAGCTACTTTCATACAATCCTGTCACCATGGTCTGCTGGAAGAAATCTCTTTTTAGAGATAAGCTTACCTGTACTATTGCGATCCAAAATGTTAACCATTGTAAATGTTTATTTGTGTACGAACTAATAAGATAAATAAATATATAAATATACTATCAGGCTATAAGCATCGAGAAGCCTGATAGTATATTTATTGATTGATTACTTTCTATAGGCATATTCTTAGGAAAACAGGCATATTAGTAGATACCTTCAAGTAGTCTACCTGATGATGATCAAGGTAGATCTTTTTAGTAAAAGGGAACCTGGTGATGTCGGTACCTACTAATACTACTACTAAGCATATGCCTATTTTTCTAAAAATGTGCCTGTAATCAACAAAGCATTGCTATCGCAGGCAAACCTTCAAGCTTTACCTTGCGTACAAATAATAAGAAATTAACAATAAATGTATGTACCGAAATGGACTTCTTGGCGGGAAAGTGAAGAGTCATGTCTGCGGTTTTGTTTTATTTTCGAAAATTTGTGTTATATCGAATATTAAAGTGAAATAATGGTGGATTATTAACCGTTAAGTGTTCGTGAGTGTGCACGAGTGTTGGCAAATAAAACAAAACAGTGCAACGTCACTTTTCAAATTCTCTCAAGACGTCCGCCCGAGGACTTAGTAAAGCCCCACATCTTTACTGAGATACTCGAGGGGTTGGGGGTATATCATTTCTCACTTCTCATTTCTATTATCATTCATCATCATCATACAGAAAAGAAATATTGTTTATTTATGTATTACTAATAATAAAAAATACTTGAAATTGGCTAAATGCTAAACGCGAAGATTAAAAAAAAAATGTACCGAAATGTTAACATTTTCGTAACGAATACATCCGACAGAGAACCAAAGTCATCGACATAGCTCTAAGAATTAGCAAGTTGAAGTGGCAGTGGGCCGGCCATATCTGGCGAAGAACTGACAACCGCCGGGGTAAACGTGTTCTTGAGTGGAGACCACGACTCGGTAAACGTAGTGTAGGACGACCTGCGGCCAGGTGGGATGATGACCTGCGAAAGACTGCAGGCAGATGCTGGATGCGTCAAGCTGAGGACAGGGCGCTATGGCGCTCATTAGGAGAGGCCTATGTCCAGCAGTGGACTAAGATAGGCCGATGATGATGATGATGATGATGTATGTACCGCTACCGGCCGACTAACCGGATGTTGTTAAATGGTGTCTGGCATAGATAGCCACGTTGTTGCATGTGTATTTTTAGCCCCGAAATTCTACATAAGGTTGACTAAAGCCGAAAATAATCAGTCGTAGTGCTACAAACAAAATATATTGCTCTCCAAGGTCTTTTATCTGGTAGGCGATCAAAACATTATGACAAATATGTTCCCTATTAACCTTTCGTCTGCTTAGTGCCAGATCCGTCCTACAAACATTTAAAACTCTATTGTGTCTGTATTAGTACGACAGACGACAGTTTAAGTAGGTAATGAAAAAAATTAGGCTGTGAGAGAAGCAAAGCGATAGTGTGGCCAGTGGTAGCCTCTCTCTTGAATTTTGATTATTCCATGTTGCAGGGTTACAGAAAGAAGCAGATGAATTCTGCACTTTTTGTAAATATTGAGACCTGTACCGGCTGCATACTCGAATTGTCTTTTTCTAGAGAGTGGTCAATTTTGTGAGGTTATTGGTCAGTTCATAGCGCTTTGTATATGGATACGTTAGATCAAATTACATGCTTATGTATATCAATCCTATACATGAATCAACAACTTTCCACTTACCCTCAAGTATTGCTTCTATTGACACAAAAGTAAAATTTAATAATAGCAGAATTGCTTCACATTTCTGTCAGACGTTCTTAAAATACGTTTAATTGTGTAGGTATGTCCAGAAGACACGACGTGAAACGTATATTTAATTAAATTACCTGTGCAATAAATCTCCCACCAGTTCGGACTTATACTGTCGATTCACAGGCACAAAGTCTAATTCATCTAAGTCTCTTTGCATGCCTTTATAGTATAAAGGTAACATCCAACAAAAAAAAACACGGGATACAAAACAAGGGTTTTTTTTTTGCCATGGAGACTCTGTTCTTGTACTTTCTGTTTTACTTTTGCTGTTCTTTTCCTTCTTTATATACATTATTATATCCAAGATAAATATGTACAAAAACAAATAAAAATATTTTCACATTATCCACAAATCAAAAGCTACGTATTTAAAGATGTTAACTACATTCGATCGTTGTATAAGACATACTAGCAAACTAATGAGACAATTGCGTAGCCAACGGTCTATCACTTACTAAATAAGAATTTCAGACCGATCCACTAACTCAATCATTACAGGAATTTATATCGTGCAAATACTTGTAAGAAGATATGCAAAACAGCTTAATAAATATTAGTAATTTCGCGTAATTTTAAAAACAGTTGGATATTCACATATTCTTTACTTAGCATGAAGTATAATATTATTACAGTATAAAAATATATAGTAATACAACTACATGCAAACGCTCGAATTGACACAGCCTAACACAGAGTTGCAGGTACGCTACCAAATAGGCGAGCGTGGCTTCATCACTTTGTCTGCATAACACATTATGTCAATTTCTTTTATGGGGAAAAACATATGATATACTTATCCGTAACAAATAACAATATACGATGACATAAAACACATAGATTAGTTGAGCTACTGTTTTTCTTTATTTGCCTTATGATGTAACTTCAAGTTTATCCTTCTTTTGCCAGCTGCAAAAACAAAGCCAAACTATATGCGACATATATGATTATTTACATATCATTACGGTATGTCAGAAGGGTGCAGGTTCAAATCCTGCTCGTGGAATTTTTTTCAACATTTGTGTTTTTGTAATTTGTTTCGCAACAAAATTTGCGTTAAAATTATATGAAAAAAGTAAAAACATTTTATAAATAGCTTGCCTACTTCTAAACTGATCTTTAGTATTTGTAAAAATATTATGATCGGATGTTAAAGACGGTAGTTGTTGACATTGAATGGGCGCCTTTGGCTTTCAAAGTAAAAAAGTAAATAGTGTTGAATAATTTCGGTTAGTTAGAACCACGATAAATCAACTGGGAGAGCACCTGACCCGGTATGTCAGAAGGGTGCAGGTTTAAATCCTGCACGTGGAATTTTTTTCAACATTTGTGTTTTTGTAATTTATTTTGCAACAAAATTTGCGTTAAATTTATATAAACAAAATAAAAACATTTTATTTACATATAATTTTACTCAAGTATTGTTGCGAAGAAATTCCTCGAGCGGGATTCGAATTTTTTCAACACTTTGTCTTTTTTCAAATTATATGCGACTAGCACTTTACTCGCGACTTGGTCCGCGTAAATTGCTTTTTTTTTTAAAATAAATATAGCCTATGTTACCCGCAAGGAATGTAGTATTCTATTAGTGAAAGAATTTTTGGAATTTTACCAGTAGTTCCAGAGATTACCCTCCGTAAACAAACAAACAAAGTCACAATCTTTACCTCTTTTAATAGTATAATATCTAGCCCGAATGCGACGGCGATAACCCTTCTTTCGAGCGGATGAGCAAGATAATTCAATTAGATATGACATTTTTCCGCATATAACATCACAAAGTAAATAGCTACTTGTTTTGCCAACAACTTTAGCTTTATTTATTCCACTTTTTTTATATTAGAAGGAGGCAAACGAGCAGGTGGGTCGCCTGATGGGTAGCAATCACCGCCGCCCATGGACACCTGCAAGACCAGAGGAATCGCAGATGCGTTGCCAGCCTTTAAGGAAGGAATAGGCTCGTTTTTTGAAGATCCCTAAGTCGTAATAAATATATGTGCAACTTAGGATTTTTGCAGAATTATTATTTGGAGGGTCTCAACTAAAAACTTGAGTAGAGCATATCTAGATGGATCTAGTCAAGCAACCAGCGCCACCTATGTCTACCTATGTTTCTATGCAAAGTCTTTTATGTTATTCCTAGTATACAACAAATAATATCTTGGAGATACAATACTTGAAGGTACCTATTGCTTAAAATAAAAACTTATAAAGTAAATATGGGACACGTTGACCAGATCATATAACAGGTCATATAGTCACAGTACATCTGTACGTGGCAATTAATAGTTTTTATAGAAATAACTTTTGTGGTATGGACAGGGCAGGCAGTTACATGTACAACGGTAAAGACTGCGATAACCTGACGTTCCGTAAGGTAATGGCAATTGCCTTACTGGAAATCCACAAGCAGATCAAGAAGCGTGGACCATGCCCTACACCTGAAAATTATCGTAAAACTAGACAGATGACAGGCTTGACCATTTTGAATACAAGGATAATGTACAGTCTGTAACATGTTTTGTAATTATAATTATATTCAAAGAACAGTTTTTGTTATATTATGTTAAAAGATATCATACGACGAAACTGTACATACTCTAATAATAAAATCATCTATGTCAAAAAATTTAACTTATCTTTTCATATTATACTTTTGAGTTTCAAAGGTCAGAGTTATCACCCCTTGTTTTACTACTGATCATTATAACGATCACCATTGTCCAGCTTTTTCAGGATCGCTATATATTTTTTTGTATTTTTCCCATACATGTACTACATGTACTTATTAATATTTGAAAAAATAGTAACAATCTGAGATAAAAAATAGTTTCAGTAACAACTGGGTAGGTGCTATATTAAATTATTGTTAACTAAAAATATTATGATAAAAACATAAGTCAGTAAGTGCATCCATATTTTTAACTTGTTAATATCAAACTTTTCTCAACTCGTACGTAGTTGAGAAATTCGCTTTTAATGCTTCCGATCATGAGGATACACTTTTACTGCGAAGTTATTGAGTGTTCGGTACGTAGCTAATCAAATAGTGAAGATTTAACGATAAACTAAATCATTAGAATCGATTAACTCAATTGTCTCCGCAAAATGGTAATTTGAAGCGGCGGCGGCGTGGCTGGTTTAAAATAAATCACTATAATTATATAATTTGTATACATAGGTACTAGTTTTTTATATGAGCTTCTTCGTAATTCACCATCCTGTACATACAGGCTTTTTTGCATGATATAAATCTAATCTTGTT